>JAPYZJ010000213.1:0-71470 GCA_030522765.1 Ophioninae sp. B BG-2022a
AAAGCAACGATGAAAGTTCGTACTTTTCGATCGGTCCGATTTTTCTTTGTTATCATCGCAGCTTGAAATTCCCGATATTTTTGTATGATTTTACGATTTTTCTATATTAATTTTTATTGAAATTACTTCGTTATCAATATTCGTCCGAATAATTGAATTATCATTGTTTCGTTTGATTGAGACAATGGTAATGAGATTTAATCAATTATATAATTGATCTAAGATAATTGAGATCTGAGAATCCAAATTGTTTTAGATCCCAAACGAACCCAAAGAATTTTAGATGTGAGAAAGTTTTTTTTTGTGCATGAGATTTAATTAAAAAAAATTTCTGATGAGATTTAATCAATTCTATAATTGATCTAAGATAATTAAGATCTGAGAATTCAATTTTTTCGAGAACCCAGACAAACCCAAACAGTTTGAGATCTAAGAAAGTTTTTTTTTCCGCATGAGATTTAATTAAGAATTTTTGTCTGATGGGATTTAATCAATTCTATAATTGATCTACGATAATTGAGATCTGAAAATTTAATTTATTTCAGAACCTAAACCAACCCAAATAAACCCAAAAAATTTGAGATTTGAGAAAGATTTTTTTCCCTGCATGTATTCATGATTCCGGTAGCTTAAAATTCGCTACGATTATTCTAAATAATTCTCAACTACGTGAATCGTTAAATACTGAAAAAAAAATCGTGAAAATCGAATCGTGAAAAAATACAAAAGCTTTAAATATCCGAGACTTTAAATTCAATTCGACTTTGTAAATAATTCACTTTTAATAAAACGCTACCGTATTTCAGTAGATTATTATATTTCAGAAGATTTATAAAAAGGCTCGTGAAATTCGTTATGGGGTTGGATATGATCCTGATCCTGAATTCGCGGTAAGAAGAAAAAAAAACAAAAAGAACCCGGAGACATGTTTAACCTCATACGGGAATATCCAGCTAAGTTTAGACCGGCATCGAGCTTGTCCAGAGAGGTCCTCCGTCCTCTTTCACCCTCCCCCTTGCAACCCTTTTTTTCCTTCGTCTCGCTCACTCGGCGGGTCTGACGAAGTAAAAAAGGATTTCACGTGCCCGGTACTTGGCCTCTTCTCTCATACGGGAAGAGGCGCGAGACACGGTTATTTATCGCCACCTTCGCCACATCGGTCACGAGAAGGGCGAAGGGGAGGGGGGAGGTGGAGGCCAGGTAGTAAAGGCGCCCTTTTTTATCCCCACTTTTATCTTATTTTTCGTTATCCTTCTTTTTCTCTTTCTCGTTTTAATTTTTTTTTTTTTTTTTTTTTTTTTTTTTTTTTTTTTTTTTTTTTTTTTTTTTTTTTTTCTTTGTTTTTTTTTTTGGGGTTGTCTCGAGGAACGTGTACTATTTTTCTTTCTCAAAGAATCTCTCAGCCTTGCCTGGCATGCGGTCCCTCGTCCCGGACATCAAGCAAGCTCTTATCCCTCGTATAGACGACGCATGGACCAGTCAATGACACCGGTTGCTAACAAAATTCGATTCAAAATTCGATCCGTAAGTCAAAAACAAAAAAATCATTATTATTGTCTTTTCATAGATTTTTTTCTTTTTTTCAAGTCGGGAGAACGTAAGACACCGGCTGCTAACAAAATTCGATCCGTAAGTAAAAAACAAAAAATAAACATCATTATTGTATTTTTATACATTTTTTTTATTTTTTTTAAGTCGGGAGAACGTAAAACACCGACTGTGAACAAAATTCGATCCAAAATTCGATCCATCAGTTAAAAACAAAAAAAAACATCATTATTGTCTTTTTATACATTTTTTTTATTTTTTTTAAGTCGGGAGAACGTAAAACACCGACTGTGAACAAAATTCGATCCAAAATTCGATTCGTAAGTAAAAAAAACAAAAAAAAAACATCATTATTGCCACTTTCTACATTTTTTTATTTTTTCCAAGTCGGGAGAACGTAAAACACCGACTGTGAACAGAATTCGATCCAAAATTCGATTCGTAAGTAAAAAAAAAAAATTTTTAAAACATCATTATTGTCTCTTTCTACATTTTTTTATTTTTTCTAAGTAGGGAGAACGTAAGACACCGACGGTGAACAAAACTCGATCCAAAATTCAATCCGTTAGTAAAAAACAAAAAAATCATCATTATTGTCTTTTTATAGATTTTTTTCTTTTTTCCAAGTGGGGAGAACGTAAGACACCGACTGCGAACAAAATTCGATCCGTAAGTAAAAAAATTAAAAAAAAACATTATTATTGTCTCTTTCTACATTTTTTTATTTTTTCCAATTCGGGAGAACGATCCCAACGATCCTAACGATTCCAATGATAGGAACAATGAAGAAACGAGGAACAATTCTCTTTGAAATCATAACAAGAACAATGGGGAGTGTGCTATCGTGAGAGATCGTATAGAGAATCACACGGATAAAGACCAAGCCAATAACCGGTGGATTCAGAGAGTTCCAACAGGTCTCAAGAGCTCGCGGAAAATCGAGAAGCGCGCAATGCGCGGAAACTGACATTAGTAAGTGCGCGCATTGCCTGTATCGCTTTCAGAGGCCAACACCCGTTTATATACGGATGCACGAGCTTCAACGTGTGTTCCTTCTCGTTCCCGAGTTCGCAAAAGTTTATCACAAAAGTATCTTCCTCGATCCCTCGCGACGTTCCTCTTCGCGCGGCGATCGAGAGAGGGCAGAGAGCGTCCTTTCCCTCCCGGCCTCTCTCTCGGCCATCGTCTACTCGAGTCAGTCTCGAGAGACCCGTGGAGGTTCCTCCTTTCCGCTGGAGGTTGCGCGGTTCCCATTGCGCTGGTACGAACTCTCGCTCTCTCCCTCTTTAAAGAGAAAAAAAGATCTCTCTCTCTCTCTCTCTCTCTCTCTTTAAAGAGAAAAAAAGACCTCTCTCTCTTCAAAGAGAAAAAAAGACCTCTCTCTCTTTAAAGAGAAAAAAAGACCTCTCTCTCTTTAAAGAGAAAAAGAGACCTCTCTCTCTTTATAGAGAAAAAGAGAGAGAATTGTGATTAGCGGATTCTCATCATTATTATTTACAAAATCTTGATCAACATCATTACCATCATTATCATTACCACTATTATTATTATTTTTGTGATATTTTTATTATTACTATTTTTTATTTCTTTTTATTTTCGTCTATTTTATGTTATTTTATTTTTTATTCATAACTTTCTTTCTATTATATATTTATTTTGCATTGTAACCCTCTCTCTAAAGAGGGAGAGACAGAGATAGAGTTAAAAAATTGTGATTGGCGGAATCTCATCATTATTATTTACAAAATCTTTATCAACATCATTACCATCATTGTCATAACCACTATTATTATTATTTTGATGATATTTTTATTATTACTATTTTTTATTTATTTTTACTTTCTTCTATTTTATTTTATTTTTCATCATTTATATTTTTCTTTCTTTTATACGTTTATTACGCATTGTAGCTCTCGAGAGACCTAAAAAATTGTGACTAGCGGATTCCCATCATTATTATTTACAAAATCTTTATCAAAATCTTTATCAACATCATTATCATCACTATCATTACTACTATTATCGTTATTTTTATTATATCATTATTATCATTAAAAAAAAATTTTTTTTCATTTTCATCTAATTTATGTTATTCAATATTTCTTTAATATTTTTCTTTTGCATTGTATTTCGTGCTGCACGGTGCTCCTAGGGAACTCATGTTCGGGAGTACGAAATAAATGTATGTCTCTCTCTCTATCACGGCGTTGCACATCCGAGATCATCGTGCAATCCAGCCCTCCGCATCGCACGGTTACTCTTTTTCGGTTTCTTTCTTCCTCTCTCGGCCCGTTTTTTTTTTCCCTCAGCAGCGTCTTCGCCCTTACTTCGCCCGCGTCGTCATCCTCGTCTTCCTCCTTTTGCCCACTCTCGAGATCGCTCGCGCAAAACTGGTTGGATGAAAATAACTTCGGAGCGGTTTCGTGCACGCGAACGCACCGCGAGGAGAAGAGAAACGCGCGCGCACGCTGCTCACAGGGTGTGGGTAGACTCAGTGATGAGCATCGTTCGCGCTATCCTGAGATAAAACAGGAGATAGACCCCGGAGTATGTGCCGCAACGCGACGAACCTTCCTAGGCCCCGCTATACGTAACGCGTACATACTGCATCCTCTTCGTCTACAGTGGAAACTCCTTTACTCGAGTTTTCGACAATTTCAATGTAGCGGTATAACCGCTCTAAGTTTAGCCCCACCATGACGAATATAGCTGATTTTTGAGGTTGGGTATGGGAAACACGAACTTCGATTGACCAGAAGGCTCGAAATTTCGAAATTACAAATTTCGTATAGGTCATGCCAGCAAAAGAAAAAAATTTGTTTGGGTTTGTTTGGGTTTGTTTGGGTTTATTTGGGTTTGTTTTGGTTCGTTTGGGTTCGTTTGGTTTGAATTTTAAACCTTTGATTTCAAACAAACCCAAACAAACCCAAAAATTTACAAAATTTGTAGATTCGGAATATTCGAATTGGGGATTTTGAGCCTTCTGGTCATTCAAAGTTGGACTTGGGTAGGAAACATGAACTTCGATTGACCAGAAGGCTCGAAATTTCGAAATTACAAATTTCATATAGGTCATGCCAGCAAAAGCACGAAATTTTTTTGGGTTTGTTTGGGTTCGTTGGTTTGAATTTTAAACCTTTGATTTCAAACAAACCCAAACAAACCCGAAAAATTTACAAAATTTGTAGATTTGGAATATTCGAATTGGGAATTTTGAGCCTTCTGATCATTCAAAGTTGGACTTGGGTAGGAAACACGAACTTCGATTGACCAGAAGGCTCGAAATTTCGAAACTACAAATTTCATATAGGTCATGCCAGCAAAAGCACGAAATTCGTTTGGGTTTGTTTGGGTTCGTTTGGTTTGAATTTTAAACCTTTGATTTCAAACAAACCCAAACAAACCCGAAAAATTTACAAAATTTGTAGATTTGGAATATTCGAATTGGAAATTTCGAGCCTTCTGGTCAATCGAAGTTCGGATTTCCTACCCTAATAGATACTCCTACAATAATAATATATAATAATATACAACTTAATATTTCGTAGTCAATAACTATGAAAACAAAAAACAACAAAGAAAAAACGTTGGTCAAGACTGAACAACTGTAACAACGAACAAGCGTGGAAAAATAAAAATCGACCTGCACGTCAGATGTCGAGAAATCGCGAAGAGCGTTTTGAGAGGCATAGTTTCGAGGAAACCCGTTTAAAGTTCGTCTAGCCATAATCCCGTTTAGTTATAGTCACAGGTTGACCTTCAGTCGTCGGACCTTCTTCTTCTGTTCGAGTAGACCCAACTGACGAGAGATGTTTAGAAATCTTCACACTAGAATAACTTCTCAACGGAGAAGAACGAGAGAAATGGTAATTCGCGAAAGAAATCGTTCCTGGAACATTGAGCAGATACGCTTTTTACAAATACGAATTCTTCCTAGAATTCTTACCATTGGTGTAAAATCGGTACCTTGAAAATCGATTTATCGATTTATCGATTCATCGATTCATCGATTCATCGATTCATCGATTCATCGATTCATCGATTCATCGATTTATCGATTCATCGATGTATCGATTCATCGATTTATCGATTTATCGATTCATCGATTTATCGATTTATCGATTCATCGATTTATTCGTCCAGTATGACAAAAAAATTTTTTTTTTTGTGAAAATTTTTTCAGCGTACAAAGAAAATGACAGTAATGGAGTTTTCACTGTTTTACCTCTGGCTCGAACTACAAATACAACCGGCGAGGTTTGCGCCGATCAGGGTCCCCAACGATCGATGCGTCCCCAGGGGATCATCGGCATCGAAGAAGATTCCTCTTGCTGCTTTTATATACAATTGCTCTCTTCTATATATAGCGACACGTCTCCTGCTACTACTACGAGACTTTTTGCTCCGCTGATTATAGCGTACTATACGGAGGGTGGGGAAGACACCCGTAAGAAGCGGCTACAACTTGCCCGTATTATTGCATGCGCGTTACGATCCTTGTTATTTGGACGGTGCTGAATATCTTCGCTCTCGTATTGAAAACACGGCCAAGGTACAAGGACAAGGCTAATTCTGTACTTCAACTGCTTTTTCGAAAAATGATACCCGATTTTTCTTTTTTACCGATCAATAGCTTTGTTTTGTTATAAACAATGATATTATTGATGCTGAAGAAGGTTCCTGTAAATTTTCAATTTTTTATGTCCATGATTTACAATTTTGTAAATTTTGTTAATTTTCGAATACCGTTTGCGTTAAGGCATCGTCTCAGTGTAAAATTTTCAAAAAATCGTTTTTTTTATTACTATGTTTTACAATTTCGTAAAAAAATTCAATTTTCGTCCCATCGGTTTATAACAAACTCATTGTTATAAAAAAATCGAAAATAGCTAATCAGTACAGCGCGAAGGGCAAATCAGTTGAAATTGTAGTCAGACATGATACCATTTCCTATCGCGTGGTATCCTTTCCTACCGAATTCATTCTCGCTCCATTCCACTGCTACAAACTTCAACGCTATATTATCAATCACTCTAACACGTGTCACATTTTATGCATTTTTCACTCAACGAGTAAAGAAACTGCTATGACAATTATTTCCGTTTAAACTCCAGTGTTTCATCCAATAGGGTTAGTAGGACTCAAGAATGTGTCACCCTGGCGTTTCGTCATTCGTATATTTTTTTTATTAAACAAAAACCATAAACTTTTTATGGTTTTTCGGACATAATAACCCTTAAAAATTTGTCCACATAAAATCTAGCACAAATTATTATTTTTTAATTATAAAACAGTAGATGGCGCTTTTTCACCAGAAACGAATTTGAACCGAACAATTGGAAGTTTCGTAAAATAAGTAGCGTAAAATACGTTCACAAATGCTCTGGAAAATCACAGAAATTTCGTAAAAAGTATGGAGTTTCATTTTGCAACAACAAACAAAACAGTTGTTCCAAAACGTTCCATACTTCGTAGTTCCAAAACGTTCCATACTTCGTAGTGGAACACATTGCAGCGATGTACCAGTAATGGCACACTCCCTTTTTTTCATTTTATGAGATACCTAATTACGATTTTTGAAAATAAAATAAAAATAAAATAAAACAAAATAAAATAAAATAAGATAAAATCAAACAAAATAAAATAAAATAAAACAAAATAAAATAAAATAAAATAAAACAAAATAAAATAAAATAAAATTCTAAATACGTTCTTTTTTATTTTCCAAATGCTACCCTAATATTTACGTTTGATTAAATAATATTTCATTCAAAGTTTTCAAGTGTTTCAAAAAATGAGTATAAAAGTGCACATTTTTATGTGGAAACGTATTTCAAAAATGAAGAGGATGCTATTTTACCGTCTAAATAATGATTATCCTAATGTACACGAGCACGTAAATAGATCGTTCCTCCATAACGCTCTTGTACCCTTAAGGGGACCGAAAGACGATCGTCGCACATTCTTGTTCTTTATCTATTCAGGTAGCGAGGTAATATATAGGATGAGTCTGGAAGTGGAGAAGAAACGCGCAGGTGCGCCATATTGGCATTGCTCCGATACGAGGGAGCATAAGAGAAGGAAAAAGATAAAAGGACTTCTTACGGCGAATCCGTAGGTATACATATGTGCAGAGACTATACAGCTCACGCTGATTCTGCGGTTGTGCTCTCTGATATAATGGATGATACAATAGCCAGCGGGCAGGAGGGACCAAGGAGAGATCGTTGCGAGCCAGTGAAGTCAGGCTTGACCGGCTCGTCGCTTCTCTCCGTTCCCAACCATTGGAAGTCTATGCGTGACACACCCGAGACTCCCAAGAAAGAAAGAAGCTATAAGCGTAACGAAAAAAAAAGAAATATAAAAAAAACCAAAAAAAAAAAAAAAATAGAAATTTCTCCAAGATTGAATTTTGCTTTATTTTCCTACCAAGTTCGGATATGGACGCGGAGGAATTGGCCTCTTTTTTTCAACGGCCACAATCTTCGAGACACGTTACAGAATACCTTTGTACGAGAACGTTACGGATAATATCCGTACATGTGTACGTTGATTGTTGGGTGTTTGAACGTACGGCGAAAGGAAAACAACCCAACGACCTTACGAATTACCTTCGACTGCTGAATGATTATGGAAATGAAAAATCGCTTGTTTTCCTATATATATATATATATAATCCGTACCGGGTAGAAAAAAAATTGAAAAAAATATTAAAATACAGTAAACTGAAGCCTGATATATCTTCTGCAAAATGCCGCTTTGGATTTTCGAATATCTTTTTTTTTGGCAGAGTTATCAAACTTTAGGTGCGGGAAAAAATATCGACTGGTGTATCCAAACTTTTGAGCGGTAGTGTATATATATATATATATATATATATATATATATACTAGTTGACCTGGCGAACTTCGTACCGCCTCACAGTCAATAAATCTCGTCTTAAAGTGTTAATAAACCCAAACAAAATTTAATTAACACAAAATAAATTTATTAACGCCCTCGTTAATGTTACTCTTTTTTCAGTATTACTAAACGCACGGATAAATGTCAATGATTACTTTCAGTTTTTGACAGGATCTTCATAATTATGTAATCAAGGGTTTAACATCGAACTAACGAACTCGAGGGGACAAAAGTAACTGTTTGTACTCCATGTCCGATTTTTCGTCAATTATAACATTTGTGATAAAATAAATATAGCTGTATTAAACTTTCGTTTATGGTCTAAACATGTGTTTAAAAATTTTATTTAATATATTTCGGTTTCTGATTGTTATAAATCTGCAGAGAAAAAATTGTAGATTGTTACTTCCGACCCAATGGTCAGCAAGGCGGAAGTAACAAGGCGTTGGTAGAAAGTGGGGTGGGGTAGGAAACCCGAATGACCAAAAGGCTCTAAATACCAAATTTGAATATTCCGAAACTACAAATTTTGCAAATTTTTTAGTTTGTTTGGGTTTGTGTGAAATCAAGGGTTTAAAATTAAACCAACGAAGCCAAACAAACCCAAACAAATTTCGTACTTTTGCTGGCATGACCTTTAGGAAATTTGTAGCATCGGAATTTTGAGCCTTCTGGTCAATCGAAGTTCGTATTTTCTTACCCAACCTCTAGAAAGTGACACCATATTTCTGGCCAATGCTATAAATACACCGAAAAACAACACAAGAGTAAATGAAATTATTTAATTCAAAGTTATAGTACAAAAATAATAAAAATATAGTACAAAAATAATGAGCATCCTAATTAAGTTTAACTTGAGATTCGAGATTCTATCCAGTCGAATATAAAGAAAAATGTACTTCTCGATTATTAGTTAATTAACAAATTAACGCGGGCGCAAATTACATTTGCGTTCGAAAATGTATTTTTTAGTTTCCGTCGCGAGGAACAAATAAAAAAAATGCACGTTCACTTGTCTTATCGCTTATGAATAAAATGGTCCAACGATAATGAGCATAATAACGTTGCGACGAGTGATGAGTAATATCGTATGTCGAAGGAAGCTCGTAAGAACGTGTGACTCGCATCGAAACGTCCCGAGTTGTCTGCGATTGACGAATGAAAATTCATGAAACAAACGCTATCGTGTGTACTACTTAGTACACATGATACACACTTGGATTCATTTCCAATGCGGTAATAATTCATCGATAAAGTTCATTGAAGAATTTATGTATGAGCTTGCATTTGCGACTCGTAATATCCAGTATGTTAAAGCTTATCATAAAATTGCCAATGTCGATTCATGGAATGAGTCAGTGTTGAAAAAACATTGAATTCGTGCTGAGCAGCAATTTATTCAGCATGCACTGTTACTGGCCAGGTCGTTTGATGCTCGGTCGAAAAATCGAAAACTTATCATAAAACTTGACTTCCACACAAATACCGTTGTTTTGAAAAGTTTGAATGTCTAACAACGATGGAAGAAAAAAAAACAATTTGAGAAATTTATTCGCATGGATCGAGAATTAAAAATATTCAAAACCTCATTTTTTCGTTTTGCAAAAATCTAATATTTTTGTTTAATAAAAAATAATTAAGTTTAATAGTTTAATATTTTCGTTTAATAAAAAATATTTTTTTTTCCTGTGCAATAAAAAATGAAGAAAGGATAAAAACACAATTTGAGGAATCTATCGGCAAGGATCGAGAATAAAAAAATACTCAAAATCTCCTTTTTTTGTTTTACAAAAAATTTAATATTTTCGTTTAATAAAAAAAAAGTATTTTTCCTGTGCAATAAAAAATACAACCAAGCTTCAGATAAATGAGATGAGTTAATTAGACAATGAATTATCTAATCCTATAAATCAAATGCTCGGCGTTGAAGATTTGGACACGTTGAAAAATGGACTTTTCAAGAATCCTGAAAATTTCGAGAATCTTTCTAAGCAGAGCATAGATGGTAAGAATTGTGTTGAGCGCGGCATCTCGTCTCTTTCTCCATCGCTGAGGGTCGCCGAGGGGAATGTGCAGGGATCAATGAATTTTTATTCAGAACCAGTGTTATAGCGGCAATCAGGATCCGAACCGCGGTCTGCAGTTGTAAACACCTAGGAATGCACGTTCTAAATGGTTGCGTGTCGTTCGTAGACACTATCACGTATCTCTCGTCTGTGGCACGGGTTTCTTTGCGGGTATGCGCGAAAATCAACACACTTGAATCAAGATCGGCGCCAGTTTGCACTGAATTTTCAATTGGAACGAGTAGCTTGAGGAACGAGGAGAAAATTGAGCGACCCTTTCCGGAGAGAAGACAGTGGAACGGTGGCGCCACATTTCCAGGCGCCATCGTAGCCCAGTCGGGTTAGCTCAAAAATAGGGGTAACCTGGAATTAATTATAGTCCAAAATTTTTTTGCGCCAATGTTTAGAGGGGGTCATAAATAGCTTAAATCCAAAAACTCCACCAAATCCGACCGCTGCGTTAGCCGCTATATTGGTTTGAAGGTCAAACCTTTTTTTAGCCATATCTCCTTTATTTTTCATTTTTTTAGAAAAATAATAAGAACTAAAGATGTTGCAAATTTTATTCTCCACAACTTTGGTACTTATAATTTTTATCGTAAAATCAATATTTACTGCAAAAACTGGAAACAACTGCAAAAAACAAGTCAAAGTATAATTTCGCCTGTATCTCGATCATTCTCGAATTTTGCGAAAAAAAATATAGAAACAAAGTTATAGATCATTAAATTTCCTACAACTTTGATTGTTACGAATTTTTTCAGAAATAAATATTTAAGCTCGTACTATATTTAAGCTCGGACTATAATTAATTCCAGGTTAAAGTCTAACCTGACTGGGCTATCGAGAGGAAGATGTTCCTCGGAGCGACGCCACCGCGAATTTATAGCGACGAACGAATGCTTTCACCTCATTTTGGCGAACTCTCGTCGGGGTTTTTTTGCTGGTGTTCCTGATTTGTCGCTTCTTTTTCTTTTTCGATTTTTTTTAACGACCGGACTCATCGATTTCACGGTTTTTTTCCATCGACACCTTTTTGCTTGTGTCCGGTCACCCGGATCGAGGAGTATCGTACGAATCGGTGGCAACGATCCATCCTATCATCCGGGCGGAACAAATTACTAATCAGCACCCACTCGTTTATGCGTCCGTATTATCGAAACGCGATCGTGTCATTCAACGTGATCTAGCTGCTTTACAAGTGAATGTATTCGTTTCGTACACAAGGCCTTCTAAGCCGAATCGTTAAAACGATACTCGTCTTTTTCCACGGTGGCGTCGTTCCATCAGCCTTTTTAGCCCTCTATAACTCAAGAACATGGATTTTTTTCTTTTTTGTGGTTTACAAGTAATTGAAGCAAAATAAGAATATACGTGTTTCATAGTTTTTCATTTATTCAATTACTTAAAAAAAAAAAGAAAGAAAAACAAACCCAAACAAATTTACAAAAAAGAGCAAAATAATGAAAATAAGTGTTATTGATAACGTCAAATATCGAATATTTAAACACTTACTTGTCCATGTTATTCACAATAAAGCCACAAAACACGAAAAAATTATTTTCAAATAATTTTCAATTTGGGGCAAACGCGAAATTGTTCAAACCACTAACGACTTTGTAAAAAATACTTTAATTTGTGACAGGTAACGCCATCTAGTGATAAGTTTTTGTGCCTGTTCGTTACTTCTGTTTGTAGACTACGGTATACAGTGCAATATAATGTCAAAAAATGAATCGTATGAATTTAGTGGTAGGTCGAACGGTATGTTGCATAGAGGGTTAAGGTAGAAACTTTGAAAAAAAAAGAGAATTAGAATAATGACTGGACAGTCGAGTTCCAAAGTGACCGAAGAAACTACAAAAACGAAAAAATCAATTGAACATTCGGAAAATTCAAGTTAGATGCTCTAATTTCTTTTATATATCATATCGGCAAAACTTCCAATCACACGATCGCAAATAGTCATTCGTAAAGCTAAAAACAATTGTTCTTTTTTTTCCGTGATTTCTTGCACTTTAAAGCTGTATTGTTCTGTATAAACCGAGTGATTCCTATTTTCGTTATTCGAAATCTTTTGAAATTGCAATTACGAAAACAGATTAGAGAAAGTGTGAAAATCGGTCGTTTTCCTGATAGGTTTGGGTTTCGTTAATCAGAGGACGAAGATATCCCTCGCGCCGTCAGGATCGAGTTTCGCAGTGTCTACGATTCGGCAAAACGTCAAAATGACGAATGGACGTGGTTAGAATTTTGAAAGGAAAATTATGGTCCAAATCGTCGAAGGAGACAGTCGGGGCCAGGGTCAAGTGAACGTGGAATGCCTCATATTTATATACGAGCTCTTACAAACGCACACACGTAGACGCATACACGAGGAATAGCGTGCAATCGCTGAGGTAGCTTGGACTCTTCGAAAGCGTCGAAACATTTAATGCCAGTGTGCACTTTTTTTTTTACGGTCACAACCATTAAACGGCGACGCGTCGACGCCGTCGCTTAACTCCGTGTACTCGTCAATGATGTACACACACAAGAAGGCGAAATCTCAGGCAGCGAGTCAGCTTAGGATGCCTCGCTAAAATACCTCGCGACGGGCCCGTTATTCACGGAAATGGGGGACAAAAAAGTAGTTAACAGAATAGAGAGAAGAAGGAAAACTTTTCAAAAGCAAGAGACACGACAGGATGGGTGGTGAAGAGGTTGAGCCTCTTCGAAGCTTGGATTTGTGAAAGCGTTGAAACATCGCTGATACTCGGAGCGGTGACCGCTTCGCTGTGCGGAGTCGGTCAAGAAACCCGAACTTCCAATGACCGGAAAGCTCAAAATTTCGAATTTGAATATACCGAAACTACAAATTTCGTAAATTGTTTGGGTTTGTTTAGAATCAAGGCTTTAAAATCAAACTAACGAACCCAAACAAACCCAAACCATTTTTGTAAACCTTTACGAAATTTGTAGTTTCGGACTATTAAAATTCGGAATTTTGAGACTTCTGGTCAATCGAGCCAATTCGTTTTTGGTTATAGACACTCGAGTTAACCAGGTGTCTATATACTGGGTTTTTAACCCTAGATAGATAACCATATTTCACTGTACACTAAAGATAACCATACGTCGATCCGACGTGCGGATGTTTGAGTGAGCATATTTTGGATTTTGTGTATATTAGGTTTATGAATGTGATATTATGTCTTTGTATATGTAATTTTATTGTGAGTAAATGAAAAACATTAGTTTATTCATATTTTTATTAGAAAAAAAATTAAAGAACAAAAAAAAGGTATTTCTTACTTTACAAAACTTTACAATTTTTCAAAGTCGATTACGTCGTTTCGACGTAGGTTATCTATGAAGGGTTAAAGGAACGGTCCAAATTTGACACTGGAATTTCTCTCTTGTGTTTTTCATTTTGTTCAATATTTGTTAACAACGGTTTTAAACTTTCGAATTTTGTAGCTGCTGGACCATGCAATAATCAATAAATCAACCAGATTTTTTTCTGATTTTTGGAAGCCTGGAAAACTGTATACCTGACTGTTTTCTAAAAGGCCCAATATACACAACGTGCACTCGAAAATATAGTGTACACAGGCTGGGTTACCCCGATTCAAACCTTAAGAATCTTTACTTATAATAAAATTGTAACAGATCGATGTCTATAGATTGAAGATATTTAAAAAAAAAATGATATGGGGGGTGTTTATTAGAGCAACAGAAGCCAAATCAACAGTTTTTAGAATTTTTGTCTGTCCGTCTGTCTGTATGTTTGTACGAGCATCACTCAAAAACTACTGCATGGATTTGAATGCGGTTTTCACCGCTCTTCTTCTAGATGCCTAACTTAAAATATAGGTTTTAGTTTACAACATAAAAAGATATTGTTTAAATATTTTATTTTTTAATTTTTTGTTTGGGTCTGCTTCGATTTGGGTCATCATACAACAAAACAAACCCAAACAAAAAATATTGTTCACCCACAAGTATTGAAAAATTAAACTTAAATGAAAAGTATGCTGTCTTTTGTTGTTCATTTCTCACCCATGCAACCACAGCGAAGCGTTGCAGGGCACAGCTAGTTGTTGATAAATCCAAATGGAAAATAACGAGGCAAGATTGGATTGCGACTGATAGGAAAGGCTTGAGACGTTGGCCCGAATAATACAACCGCAACGGTACGTTGGAACTGAGGAAATAAGATTAAAAAGTTTTAAAAAGTAACATAGCATTTACTGGAGAAAATATTCGTTTTGGGATACAAAGATTTCAAACTATGGACCAACCGATCATATTTTCCTCCTTTTTTTTTCTTCGTTTTAATATTTGTTGCATAGATATAAATGCAATAATTGTAACGTAAAGCGGTCAATAGCTGGATTATTGGTATTTCAGTATTGAAACCACCTTTTCCCTAAATCGATGTGTGAGTTATTTTCAGTTTTTTTTTTTCTGTTTCTTGAATACATAAAGTCTCGTCGCCATCGTCGAACGATCCGATCAGCTCTCGGAGTCTCGTCCGGATCGTGTTTCGACTGGACCGGAGGGGGGCAGAGCGATGGGACGGTGGGGCAGGGGCGGGGGTCATGCCACGCAAAAAAAAAAAACGAAGAATCGTCGCTTCGGAGAATATCGCTTGATTCAATCGTATGAGTTATCTCTCCATCAAGGATGCGCGTGCTCGATTTACAATATACAAAAGTGCACGCTCTCTTGGTGTATTAATCGATGATAATTATTCAAATGGAATCGAATTGTTTCGAGTAGGCTTCCAAATAGATGCACACGTCCCTTTTTCGTTTCGTGGAACGGTGTAACCATCGTTCAATTTCTTTTCCTTTTTTTATCGTGGTTAGTACGCGTTATCGATCGAGCATAATTGAAATTTAATCAACGAACTTAAGATATTTTTTTTTCATCATTGAACGGAGTCGAACGATTAAAAAAAATCGGATGCTGTTTTTTATACGTACGTATACGTATGTTCAGAATCCATTTGAGAGTTTCTTTATATATATGTTTTTTTTTCTTTTTTCTTCTTTCACGCCACGGTGTCTTCAACAAATCTGAAAAAGGAAGAAAATGCTGCGCAACGTCATTACGATCGGAAATTTTTCCGCTGTTTTTGAAACACTGTTACCAGAGATTAAATCCTCGTCCTGCGATTTTTTATCGTTTTTTCTAATGGATTATTCTTGGTTTCGGAAAATATTTTTATTAATATTCGATCGAAGAATATTTTAAACAAAATTCAGTGACATACTTTGTTTATCATGAAATAATGTCGCTTGAATTTTTTGTGAATCTTCTGATTATTAATTTCGGAACGAATGGAAATTGAAAGTTGAAAATCAATAAAAGAAGCATCAGCAAGAAGTAAAGACTTTTGGATATGAATATTTCGAAAATTGAGAAGATTTTGTAAGATGACCAGACGAGAAGATTAATTCAAGCGGAACAGCGAAAAAAAATAGAAAAGTTGTGCTTTTAATATTATTATCCGTTTGTTTATCGATGGTCCAATTCAAGAATATTTATGACCGAAGTACACATTGATCTCTGGTAGCTGCAACATATCGAAGAAACCGTCGCATCTAATGACTTTCGCTATTCGTAATTTCCGTGAAAACGCCCTTGAGTCGGTACACTTCCACCGAATCTCGATAGGTTTCGAATAATCTTCGAAAACCGACAATTTCTCATATTACTTCGACCAAACATAATTAACGTGCTAATTTCGTGGTGGTACAAATCCATACACGATTTTCGTACTTCATTAATCCATTACGCGGTTCAAAGAAACAAAAATAAAAAAAATCTTAATACAAATAGTACCGAGCAATTATTCGATCGTATTGAAAAAATAATTTTACGTCCCGATCAGCTAACTCTCGGATCGGGTAAAAATTTAACGAGAACTCTTCCTCTCATACACGTTCGCACCGTTTAACCCTCTTCCGACAAATTGAAAAAAGAAATAGACCACCCGAATGTGTTTAATATATACACGAGCCACACAAGTTGAAACGGAACATCGTTTCGTTTGGCAAAAAAAAAAAAGTGAGATGAAGAATCGGACAATGGGATCCATGGATCTTCGAGGACCGACACTTTTCTCTCGCGCAACCACCCGCGGTAATAATGCACAACGATAACATTTTAAGTACATTCGTGTGTCTTGCGATTCGTTACTTTATCCTTTTTTTTTTTTTCGTCGTCTTTTCCATATACTTAGCAAGAGATTCGTCGGTGCGCAGCACACGTTTGTCCACATAGTCCACAACAGCGACAACGCAGCGTAGCTAGGCCACGTTTCGTTCCCGCACTCGATGCGTAAACGTATCAATATTTCCTTTCTCCTTGAAGCTCGGGTCCTTTCTCTCTCTTCCTCAATCCGGTAAACGGTGAAGTGATTCAATCAGCCGAAAAAGTCGCATTGTACGATCGACTCGATGAATGGCCATTGCCAATAAGGATTAAAGCGAAATTCGTTGCGAGTCGAAGAAGCGAGGCATTAACTCGTCGGCGGTGCGAATTGCAAGGATTCATCGCCACGTTTGTCTTCGCGTCCTTCGCTTTTGACGGACTCGTGATCGTCGTTGGTTCTCACGGTGACGACGCGATTCGCCGTCGATGCGACGTTCACCGCCAACCTAACGGGATTATTAGTAGAAACTGCAATAGAGTCTATCCTCGGATCGTTCCTATCTGTAATACCCTCGACGCAATGTTGCTGTTGTTGTTGATGTTGTTCGATCGGGCCCTTACCGATCGGGTGTTTCTTCATGTGCGTCGTCAAATTCCCACTGTGATAAAATTCCTTACCGCATACCTTGCACTGAAACGGTTTTATACCGGAATGTATCCTCTCGTGTATCGAGAGATTACCACTGTGACGAAATTCTTTGCCGCATACCGGACATTTGTAGGGTTTCACGCCCGAGTGCGTTCGCAAATGGGTCGAGAGATTGCCACTGTGAGAAAACATTTTGCCGCATATCTGACAAGCGTAGGGCCTCTCACCGCTGTGGGTTCTCATGTGTATCGCCAAATTGCCGCTGTGTGTGAAACACTTGTCGCACTGTGTGCACTTGTATGGACGCTCACCGTTGTGCGTTCTCATGTGTATAAACAAATTGCTCTTGTGACCAAACTCCTTGAAGCAGATCTCGCACTGACACTTCATCTTCTTGGGCGGAGAGGTTTGGCTGTTGCTCGTCGCAGTTGTTGTCGTCGTCGTTGATTTTGGAGGCCTGCCTGGCCCGTTGTGCTTCGTCGTTGGTACTGTCGTTACTTGAGTCTGAACGGCGAGCAAACCTGGATTCAACGATACCGGATGCTGCATCATCAATTGTGCCTGATGCGTATCCTGGCTCGAGTGAGATATATTCGCTTGTTGAGATTGCTGAGCTTGCTGTTGTTGTTGTTGTTGTTGTTGTTGCTGTTGTTGTTGTTGTTGTTGTTGTTGCTGCTGCTGTTGGCTCAATTGGCCCTGTTGTTGATTATCCTGCTCGTGAGGGTGCTGCTGTTCTACTTGGAAAGGCATTACGTGTTGCGATTGTGACTGCTGTTGAAGGTAATTCGCCACTGCCAAATGCTGGACCGGTGGCTGTAGAGAAAAAGTATACATTACAATTCGAACGTTTGCACCCCTCGATTTGTCCATTTGCGTTCTTTGTTCCGACACTACAACGGAAAATGAGGGTATAGACGAGCAAAAGTTCTCAGTCTTCTTTTCATTAGGAAACGAAAGAAATGCTTGAGAAACTAACTTTCCTTTATTTGGATCGATCTGCCTTTTCTTCTTTTTGTTCAATTCATACAACACGAAGAAAGGCATCACAAATATTTTGGGTACAAATTACTCGACAACGATGAATCGGACAACGTAATCCGTTTGGGATGGAATTCGATCGAGGGACAGCGAAACGTTACGCGTCGAGTACACTGAACATCACCTGATTATGAGTTATGTCTGGCCGCGCATGAGCTTCGCCCTTTGATGCAAGATCCTCGACCATCTGGTTAGTCTGTAACTGACTCTGTCCCCAAAATTGCGGCAATTGACGATACATGTACTCGACATCCTGATGAGTGAATATGGGATAATCGGAAGCAGCTGGTACGCCGTTCGTCACATTCTGATTGCCGTCATCCACACCAGGATATTCTTGCTTTATCTGTACCGGACTGAACATCTGAAGAAACCAACAGTTCCCGGTATAAACAATCCGAATGTACGATCCTAGCGCGTTAATAACTGTGTAAAGATTTTCTTTACCTCGTCATTCTCTTTACACGGTTTCGGTTCTGCGACTTACTTACATTGTCAAAGAACTTGGCAACACTAGCATGGATTATCCATTGAATCTGACGACGAACACGAGCCGCTGTTTACTGCAATTAACGATGATACCTCGTTATCAAAAAGAAATATATTAGAAAATACGGACCTCGTTAAAGCTTTGTATATTCCATACAATTTTTCAAGAGTTTCCTCTTACGGGAAAATACCGGCCTTTCAATTTAACACTTTTCAAGGTAAATAAGATTTTCCCTACCTGGATCAAAATTTTCATTTACATCAGCTGTGTATCGGGATATTGCAACATTGATTGAACGTGTTATCAATGTAAACACATAAGGTAAAATGAATGCAATAAAAATACAAATTTCGCGGTTAGATGTTTCGATTGTAACGTACGGTGAAAAATCAGTTTTTATATTTTTCTTTATTCTCCAATAGTACATACAAGATGTTATACGAGTTCAAATTTCAGATATCTCAACGCGATTTTTGAGATTCTCACGAGGCTTGCCACAAGGAATGGAAACGATTAAAAAATAACTTGCATTACGTGCAAGCATGCAAACTTCGATGTCGTTAAATTTTTAAAGAAAATATGATCAGGCCCGTACAATATAAGGTACTAAAAAATTGCGGATAGAATAAAAAATATATCAACGATTATTTATTCTTCCGACGACGTGCACTACGCCAAATTAATTTCGCATACGAATTTAGTGTTTATCGCGAAAGAGACACATATTTGATAAAAGCAAATCGTATCGGAGAATTCTTCTGAAAATTACCGTCGATGAGCTATCAGATATTTATTTGTACATCTTACTTTTGTATACTACGTCCAAGCGTGCAAGTGCTCAACAAATGAACAACACCCTCCGAATACTTCGATATTTCCAGCTACTTTCTTGCAGCATCACTCATTTCATAATCTACCAGGAAAGCATAGATGCGAGAAGGATACGCGATGATGCATGGATATTACTTTCGTATGTTAAAAAGGCGAAATCTTTTAAGGTTAAACAATGTCCGAAAGTCTGGAAATGTTAATAATCACTGTAACAGCTCCGATTATTGTTCCGTGACTTTGGAATCGAATAAAAATCGATAAATTTTCGTAGGTTGAGAAAGCGAAAGCGTATGAGAAAAAGAAGCGCGCTACGCGTCTACGAGAGCGTCGCGACGATTTCGAGATGTACGTGAAGTGTCAGTTTTTTTTTCTTCTGACGACATTCGTGCTCGTGCAAAGCCTGTACAAACTGACGTATGTACGAGCCCGTTACGGCCGACGCGAAAACTCTCCCTATGCAAAATAAATCGTCGAAAGATGGCGGTCCGAGATTTTTCTTTTTCTCGTGATTTCACATCGAAAATGATATTGAAAAAATGAAAGATAAAAATAGGAAAAGCAAACACGTACGCAAAGAGGAAAGAATCGTTAGGAATTTTTACCTTCCCTCCAATGAAGCGTATCCATTGTGTTTAGTTCAGGGCTTGCGTGTCCCCCCCACCCCCAACTCGTCCCTGGACACGACACGCCACGAGCATCACACACTTCGCTCGACGCCCGTGAATTTGTTATTATCCCGATGCTATTGTTATTGTCCCAAAGGATTATTCGAAGTCGCGAAAATTCACTCACCGTGAGATCGCTTTGTCCCCCGCAACCTCGCGGTAAAGCATCAACAACAACAGCGACGGTACATAGTTCTTAGTTCCTCGCGTACACACGTATAAAGCGCCTCAGCAAGACTGAAAAATATCATCGTCCCAACACACGCACGTTCGAGCTAATAGGAGAGACAAATGTGCGTTCTCGCGCATCCTTGTACGCGCACAAAAATGGAAAATCGCTATGAAGATGTGTAGAGTACTGTGTTGCACTCTGGTGGTGCATTGCCATATCTGTAGAGAATAAGATTTATTTTACAGAACGTGTACGGATGTTAAGTATGATTTAGGGAATTCAAACCAGTGCGTGTAACTTTCGGTCGGTAAAGATACTGCGATAAAGTTTTTTTTTTCCTAGACGATACCCATTTCGACTATACGTCACATATGTAAATCTATTTTAATAAAGTACATATAGAACAGTGGATTTATGAAAAGTCCGGCAAATTGACGAAAAAAAAAACAATAAAACGACCAAATTGGTTCTCTTTTCGAATATTCATCATTTGCCTTGCTGAAAAATGACAATTATAAAGGATTTTAATGTTGGCTTCTCGATTTTCAATTTAAATATCGAAATTCTAATCGTAATCAGGGTGTTGACACGTTAATCTCATTTATTATGATTAATCGTATAACATTCGTTTTTTTTAATGCCATCTTTCACCTGCATGTGGCGCTAGTTATTCTGTGCTCATTATCTAGTTATTCGCTGATTATTATCTATTGTGTGACAGAACTTTGTGAAAAAGTTCACTGTACCCATGCGCGACAAGCCAACAATATCGCAGCGATATACGCTGCGATTTAAAACAAAATTGAAATCTGATTTAAGCTGGTCTTTTCTCTCAGGTTAGTGAAGTTAGCTCCGCGACTTTCCGAACGCTCATTTTTTCGTTTTATCGTTCGTAAGTAATTTTTGAAACAATATGAACGTTTGTGACATCATCTTTTTTGGTCAATACACTATTGGCAGTCTTTGGGTGGTCATACAACCCGGTATCGTATGTGGGTTAGGAAAATCAAAATAAAAACGTTCCCAGCTGACGCAGCAAAGTTGCCAACTTCACGTAGCTTTCAACGTGCTACAGACATGTGTAAAACTTCTATGCGTAGAGGCATTAGTAGGATTAACAATTTCATTCGACTATTTGACAGCACATTGGAGTTGCGAGTATTTATAATAATCTAGATACTATGTGACTTCCAACTCAGAAAAGAAAACGATCACACGTGTCAGGAATAAAAAATAAATCGCCATCGTTCTAACATGGCCAGTAAATTGCCAAAATCTATGAGTCTGAAAGAGGTTAATCGATATCATGTTACTATGCATTTATTTTCTAGTTTTAATGAAACATCGAAATGAAATTTTATAACAACACAATGAAAATTGTCGATCGAAATAAAGCATTAAAAAAAACTTGAAAGTGCACTTTACCAAATGCATTTTTTCAGTTCATGGTCCATCAAGAAGTCCTGAAATTGTATAGAAATATTATGAAAACTATTCGACAAATTCCAGACGAGCAGGATCGAAACTACATGAGAGACTGGGCAAAACATGACTTTAGAGCAAACAAAGATATCAAGGATGAAGTAAGTCGACCTTAAAGAAAGGAATTTCACCGACTGTTCTTTGATTATGTAAATAGCAAAGGTTCAATATAGCTAGGGCTGCCATCCGTCCAGATTTCCCCGGATTTGTCCTAGTTTAGGTGTGGATCCGGGGATGTCCGGGGAGGATCCGAAGAAGAAAAAAAGCGTTTTATTTTAATTTTCAAGCTTGTCCGGGGTAAAAATATTTTTTTACCTAAATGTCCGGGGTTTTGGGAGTTTTCGTCCGGTGCCCACAGTTTATGGAATGACAGCCCTAAATATAGCTGAACGGAATAAACGAAGTTACGATACGATTGAATTTATAAATGACATCGCGATATAAAATATTTGTTTGCAGTTCGCTGTAAAATCGTTGATCGTACACGGGGAAAATTCGTTACGAGAACTGCGGAGGAATTTGAATCTTACGAAATAGCCGTTGCGGATATAGAACGTGGAGGATCATAATTTACCGTGACCTTGGACAGATATAACTTATAAGAGACAGAGAGTGAAATAAATAAACATATATACGTATTTTTTGAATACTCTTCACAGCTGTTTATTGATGAACATCGACGGTATGTTCATGGCGAGAACGAAAGTCCCTATGCACGTTATAGTTAGGGCTATAGCGTGACGAAGACTCTTGTGCCGTACTCGTGACCGCAACAACTTTTGCGTCAGCACGTTGACAATATGGTGCCCGTCGAAGAAGAAACAAGGAACAACGTTGATGACTGCCAAACCCGCTGATATTATAGTTATATACTTGCATAGCAGAGTTTGAGCCTCCGGCAGACTAGGGTTTAAGAATTGATACTTCGGTATCCAATCGGAGACTTCAAGAGTGCGATAAATATCAGCCGGATGTCCGAAGAAAAGTACGTCTTTTCCTCCCCTCCTTTTCAATTGTACCACCTGAAATCAACGTTTCGGAAAAATGAAGATTTCATTCCTGCAACTTATAGATATATGCGGAATCATTTGCGCTCATATCCTGAATTATTTACATAGAATAGATATTTCCATTGCTCAATTCGATCGCATTTGTGCTTTTTTTGGTTTGCATGAATGTGTTTCGATCAGTTCAAGCTTTCATGGTTTTAACATTTTTATGGAATTTCTGGAAGCACGTCTTCCACGAAGCAAGTTCAAAGTAAAAACTATTGTGACGAAACGAGCTTCCTCTTCGAGCTCACCTTTGTCGTGTTGTCCAAAGACGGTCTCATGCAATGAGTGCCCTGAGAGGCGCAGTGATAACTCGTCTGACAATTATGATGGGAGCTCTCGATGATCTTGCGGGCAGGCAGACAGGAGTGCGGTGGTAATTGCAGCGGCGCGGACTGCGGTCCTTCGATATATTCAAAGCATAAGCTACCAGCCGTTTCGCTGTCGGTACTGCAACAATTTATGACTCCGTCGTGCATCGCCCTTGCAGGCACAGACTCGTCGTATTCCTAAACCATCGAATAATAAAATTATTCTTGGCGCGCCGCTCAAACTTGTTCGAGATATTCGTTGAATGTTACCTCGATCAGTCCTTGAGGCACGCAGTAACCCGGAGTTGGTTGATTCACAGCTTCGAGGATGCAGTGATACCAGTCGTCGCTGCTCCGAATCGAACAATCGTTCAGATGATAAATTATGTCTTGGGGCAACATACCAGTCGATCCTAACAATGGTGAATTCTGGGAAATACCGAAAATGATTATCACGTTTTGAGAACTTGAATACCTTGAAATATCAATGGTTAGGGTATATGGAATTAATAGATGAACAGTAAATTATGAAAAACGGATTTCATAGAAAACTAGATACATTCCATTATTTTTTATTTACCGTTTGGTTATAGGAATAAACTATAAAATAATGATTTTATATTATTTTGTTTTTATGTATTTATATGTTTAGTATTTTTTTTTGTAAACTGGATTTCGTAATTATAACATCTCCTATTTGTTTACCGTGAATAAACAGAATTCTTGGATAAACTTACGGGTGTAACAGACTTGACGAACACTCCAGAGCCATAAGTGTAAAGAGGTGTCCAAAGCCACGCACCAGCGGAGAGTACAAGACCGGCGGTCATCGCCAAAACAATGTTATGCCAGATTCCAGCGCACAAGACCCTCAACTGATTAATGACTGGTAACGATGCCAATTGTTCGTTACTCATGGATACATAAGCAACGGGCAGAATGTACACAACGAGCATTCCAACTCCGAACAATTGTACATCTTCCCTGGACGCTGCGACGGCGTGGCCAAACTCGTGAACTATGCTGCAAAGACCCAGCGTCACAACGTAGTACCCAATATCGCTGAAGGGAACATTGACTCCGGGTAACTAGAAATGCAATAAAGAACGGATATATCCAATGTCCCTAATGATACCGGATAAATAGCTTGTTGTCCGAACGACACCGGTATGATCTTCCTGGACGGAAAAACATGAAAGTAGGATCGCTTTTGAAAAAAATTTATACGAAATTAAATTTTCAATGTATCGGTTAGTAAGCAAGTAACGGCAGATATCATTTTCTAATTGTCGCGATTCGGCCTAGCATCGTCGGCGGTACCATTAGTTCCAAAGCCACGACTGATTCGCCTCCTCGTCGATCAGCAGTGGGAGACCAAGAATCGACGGTCATTTTAACTACGAGGAAAGACGCAACGGGCAGCGTAACGAGGCTGACGACAACGCCGATGTTGAACCAAAGTCCCCAAAATCTGGATCTATCCATACCCCATCTTACGACCGCTCGATTGAACACCGTCGTTGACCATTTGACGCATAGCGTCTGTATCTCCAGTCCAGTATTTTGTAAGAAATACAAATACGGATAATGGGAACAAGACTGAAAAGTTTTCCAATTGTGAACGTTGAGATCTTTTTGCACAAACGGGTGCAAATACGATACGAAGAATTTGTACATCATTTTTTTTCTCACCCTAAAGATTATGTTGAAAAAGAATAAGGAACAATGAATAAAGCCGGCTACTATCAAGAAAGTTACTGCATCCATCGTGCCGGCTGATTCTTAATCATTAATGTGAAATCCTTTTTTTTGTTAATTGCAATTCCACGTTTACGACACGTAGACTCATCGAACCCACAATTTTTACTGTTTCTCGCACGATTAAAAACGTCGATAGTTATAATCGTATACTTTTTCCGCCGTTGCGGAAATGATAAACATCGCTGACAATTACACGAGTGACGATTGTGTGTGTGTGTGTATGTGCGATGTGGTCAAACATTTGCGGGAAGGAAAAGGGGTGATAGAACTTGGTTCTTGGCTATGCGAAATCATGAAAACTAGACGGAGGCTCCATCTATCAAAATTATGAGCACTTCACATGTATCCGAAACGAAAAGCTAATTTTCTTTTCCTATCTTACCGACTTTCACTGTTTGAACAATTGTACGATACTAAACACATTTGCGTAACCCAACACATCATCAATGCTTCCATTGGCCTCAATTGATGACCGCGAACTGATATACGTTCTGAATAGTTACTGATATTACTTTTTTACGATCCAAATTGAATTGACTAAAAATATGCAAAAAATGATTATACACTTACTTCAGCGATTTATTAAGCGTTTTAATGCTCATAGAATAACGAGCCGTCCACGCACGAGAAATAGATTTTGAAAATGGGATCGAAACGCAATTTATTCTGATGCATAAGAGTAAAGCGATATGTCTCCCCTGATAGGGAACGAAAAATTTACATTTCTTACTGGTGATGGACAAGAGTGTACGATTTTCCTTCTCGCCGACCTAAGACTTTTCTATGAGGAAACACTCGTCGAAATTTTCGATAGTTGCATCGTTGTCGATACCGCAGCTGTCGACGTTATCGACGGTTTCTAGATACTCCTTATTGCTATTCGAATTATTTCAATCGCTTACGCAAATTTTCGCAAGGTCTAACGTTATACTTTCGACTACGTATGTATATATTCCAAAATTGCTGTCACATTTCCACAAAATAGTGATTACGATCCGTCGAGTACATCACATTAGGAAAATAGCCCTGTTGCAATAAAGCGCCTGCGCATTTTTCCCATCATATACTTTTTTTTTTCACCGAGTCCATATCCGATATCTTTATACTAGGAACACCCACGTACAACTTTTTCAGTTTTGCGCCTTGGCTTTTGCGTCTGGGTTATCTGTGCTGTTCTGCTGCTTTATGCGATAGTCCGAAAGCGCTGCCTTTATAGCATCTTCTGCAAGCACTGAAAACGAAATTGAGCGATTAACGAAGTAAAAAGGAGAATGGTGGTATATTCAAATTAGTCAACATTACAATAAACGGTCGAAAATTGTTAAAAGGTAGAATAGCCGTTGACGTTGGAAATCAATTATGATGGATTTTTAAGTATTAATAGATGTATATTAAAAATTGCCAAAATTCTAGAAAATTTAAAAATCGATGATCGTTGACAATAATAATACACGAATAATTTTTGATTTTTTCATGAAATAATTTAGTGGTTATAAAAATATGAATTAAAAACGGTCGCTTATGGGGAAACAGCTTTTACAAACGTTGATAGTTACAAAACGAATTACATCGTTGCTAATTCAGCAAATTATGAAAATAGATCAGTCTTTTATACCAATATTGCCCTTGGTCATAAGTTTGCTTTTTGGGAAGTATGAATTTATAAACGTAGTTTAAACATTGTTTTTCTATAATTACTTGAACAATGGAGCTTGACTGGTGGAAGGCAGAGCTCCTTTGCTATATCTGTGTTCTTCAATTTTAGAGCCTGATCAACCTGTAAAAAAACATCCGGTTATGCGTCAATGAGATTGGATTTCAGGAGAAAAAAAAGTTTAGCAAGGTTTATTTCTACCTACAGTCTTTCCCTTAACCCATTCGGTAGCCAGCGAACTCGAAGCGATCGCGGAGCCGCAGCCAAAAGTTTTGAACTTTGCGTCGATGATCTTTCCATTTTCGTCTACCTTGATCTGCAGTTTCATGACGTCTCCGCAAGCTGGAGCGCCGACCAAACCGGTACCGACGGTCTTGTCGTTCTTGTCGAGGCTTCCCACATTGCGAGGATTTTCGTAATGATCCAAAACCTGCGTCATACGTTTTCGACAAAGCATCAGGAGTTGCATCATCCGATGAAAGATTGGCAACGCTACCAGTGCCAAATAAGCTCTCACTCTCGGCTCTGCCGTTACTGAACTGTCGATACATTTTATCCACTTTTTTCTTTATTATGCAAGGCCTGAAAATTCCGTCTAGTTTTTGATTTTTGGACCGTTTCTTTACTTTTGCATAAACAATTATTATTCATTGTTACAGTAAAATTGCAAAACTTGAAGTTTATTTTGCATTTTGAGAAACATTGTTTTCTCTCTGTCAGAAATGAATGTTTGGGTTTGGGTTTGTTTGGGTTTGTTTGGGTCGAAACAATTTTATCGTTGGTTTGACGGATTCTAAATATCCGTCATATGTTTGACATTAGCCTTTGAATCCAGTCCAAGGAATAAACCTCCAAATTACGAAATTGAAATTTACTTTATTGGAATACAGACAAAATGATTTTATTTGAATTTTTCTAAATACTTTTGGTCAACCTTGATTGCAAAAAATGATAAGTTATCTGTCACATCACTAATTACGAAATTTTTCGTTTGAATCTGTAAAAGTTCGCTGATCAATAGCGGAATAAAAAAACTTGTGGATCATAATTTTCATTGCCGAAACTTGACGACTATTGATAATCGAAGTCGAGAGTAACGTTAATGATAATGTTTCAAATCGATAGATTACGATGAGCTGACACAATTTCGACGACCGTTTTGCCGAACAACTCTAATACGTGTGAAGTATTGCGCAATTGCAACCCAAACAAACCCAAACAGTAAACTATTGATGAATTGAATCAACAAATTTGTCGGAAAAAAATTACAATGGATACACGTCGTCCTACTCGGTGTCAATTAGGTTATCCAATAACACGAAGGATATTTACGTTCGGATGATAGGACACGCATGGAACGCTATGCGAGAGATATTTCGAAGATTCAAGAATCTTCGGTGGCAATGTACGCCACAGAGCCATTTTTGCGATTATTCCTTAGATGATTTTTGTTTGCTTTGACACGGGCGCGGATACTCGAGAAAGTGCAACTTTGCTATTGCGTTTCGGCGATACGAATGCACCAAGTAATGAAAATATCGACGGGTATAAAAAAAGACTGACAGCGACATCTCTCGGTTTTTATGCGAAACTTTAGTTCCCGCGTCCCGTGGCGGCATCTAGCCGAAGGAATTCGTCGCGATCTAATTTACCGACCGTGCAGCGTAGAGAGCTACTAGAAAAAAATTCGATGTGGTTAGACGCCTCGAAAGATTTTCTGACCATGGCATTTACCGCAATACAGGTCTTTCCAGGACAAATAGTGACTACGAATGAAAATGTTTTAATCAATATAATTTAAAAGCAAACAAGTTCGAGTCCTACCAATTTCGACAAAAATCAAAAAGCAATCGAAAATCGTTTTAGTCCTTTGTTGGTTTTCTTCACGATTCTCATATTTGTCGAGAAGCAAAAGGACGCGAAATAGGAAACCAGAATTGTTTGATCAATAAAAGTGTCGTCCATCCATAAAAATACCGACAGACGATAAAAAATCTTCAACAATAAACACGAAACATTTTACACGTCGCCGAACAGGGAACGAGATATTTTTGCAACATTTGAAACCTTTGCTTTATTCTTCGTCCAAAGTGACACTGAAAAAAAAAGAGATTGCAGGAGAGATAGTAATATTCAGTAGTGGGTTTCCATCCGCACTTGTGGACGTGACGCGCTTCGTTGATTTCGAGGTGCTCTGGAACAATGACGCAACGAGTTCGTAAGATCTGGATCTCCCACGTCTTTCTCGTCGTGACTTTCGGCATTATACCGTGTTCCGTTACATGACCGATTTGTTATATTTCCCTATCGATACTCGCGACACCACTCGAGAGAACTTTGAAGGATTAGCTTCCTGGTAAGCTTTTCCAAAGATTGGCGTCTCTTGAAGCGATTTCAATACAAAAGGACGATTTTTGACTTGAGTGTATCATTGCGATAACAGAGACGCTTGTAAAATTTTTTACGCTTTTTTGCTCGAATAATGTTTCTTAAAATGGTACACACTATTTCTCGAACATTTTTGTTTCGTCTTCCGAAAAGTTTTTTTTTCATTTCCAAGCCAATCGAAGTTATAGATGAATTGTAATGATTTTTTTGTTACAACGTGCGTACATTTCCGTAACACGTGTAGTTCGCACACACACACGTTCTTCCAGTCTAGTTGGCAATATCGACGAGACCTCGACGGGATCACGTTTTCATCGCATTGACATACTTCTTGTTGTGTACGGCATCATAAAATACACGATCTGCCTTTTCCTCGGACAACTCCTTTGGTCAACGATCCGTCAACGTCCAAGTCCAATGGGTATTACTAGTCGACACGTAATTTCAGTCACCACTGCGGTTCAAAAATTATTTATAAACGCTCTTTTTCCCGAACGTTCACCCGTTCGATTTTACGATCAGAAGTTTTGAGGTTATGGTCGACGCAACCGCCGCCAGTTGACCGCTTCTTCAAAATGGACACTACGAATACAGTAAAACCACTTAACCTCTCGTTAACGATTTTTCATTTTTCGTAATAAAAAATACACCGAGCAGTCAGCGAAAAAAAAACATTTCTATGTATTTGAAATAACCTGCGAAACAAAAGCAAAGAAATAAGCATTGGGCCGTGACGAAAAATCGGTAGGCGTAAATTTCGGAATATCGAAAGGGGACGCGTCATCCATTGAGTGGCTCGTTGTACACACGTCGCGTATTCATGGCTGTATACACTACGAGGAACATCCGGAGGAGGAAGAAGGATCGGGAAACGGGTTGCGAAAGTCAAAAGTGGCAAAGCTGACAAGCAAACACAACTTTCGTTTCTGTATACATATTGTACACGAGCGTACCACTTCTGGCAGACTCGCCGTATGCTCGACCTTCGTCACGTATTTATTTCCGTTTTATACCTTGGACAAAGTGGGAGAAGACTGGCCGAAGAGTTCGGACGAGTTTCGAACGTTTTTTCATTCAAGTATTTATTGTTATTGTTTACGTATGCTTTTTAAGCTTAATTAATTTGTCCCTAGGGTGTCTAAGCAATGATGGTATAGGGATATATTTTAGTACATTTGGGATTTTCTTTGCCTTTCAGCCTGTATTATGTTTTTTCCAATAATTTATTTTCGAACTTTCGAGGACCATTTTTATGTACGTTGTTTTCGCAGAAAACAGCTATTTCCATGTTTTTTTTTCGCTTCTCATTTTTCGTCACCGCTGACGCGGGGTCAGTTCGGCTTGTTTATTTTTGTGTCGTGACGCGCGGTGCAACGCAAGGAGCGAGTGTAACAGAGTCATCTAGAAGGTACACGGTGAAACTTGCGCGATTCGATTTCGTCCCCCCCCCCCCCCACCTCTTCTCTCTCTCTTAATTCTAGAAAGATCCGCACGAGTGGGATTAAGACCGAGGTCTTGATCGATGACGAGGAATCTCGTTTCGTAGTAATACACTTGAGTCTATATATGAAAGCACGCGACGTTTCCTCTCCAAATCGCCCACTCGAGTCTGGCTCGATACCTCGCGTGAAAGCCTTGTTTAGCTCTTTCTTCCATCTTTTTCATCTGCGGAACGAGAATTCGAGTCGCTTCGAAATTTTTTCCCAGAACGTTTCCATTCGAAACTTGGCAGTTGTTACGAAAGGGTTTTTGTAGAAAGAGTGACAAATATCAATTTAGAAACGATCCACAATCGTGGGTAGCAACCGGTAAAATTCACGATGCGAAATCATTATCGATTTTTATACGTTCATCCATTAGGGGCTTGACGAACATCGACATAACCTCACAAATTTTCAAAATCTGTTTTCTCGGCGTCGATTGAGTTTACCGTGAAAAATTGAGCATCGGTCTTTGTAGAATTCATAGAGAAAGAAATAAATGCTTGAATTTTACGTTAAAAATGTTTCGTCCTTGAGAAATTGCGATCTAAAAATTTCTATCTCTCTCGCACTCGTGTGTCACGTGGTACATCTTCGACGTGTCCTCAATGATCAAAGTTGTGGTAATTCTGTACTTTAGCGGCTTTTTCGAAAAGTGGTCTACCGATCAGCAACAAAAATCAGAGACCATTTTTTCAAAAAGTCGTTGAAGTACAGAATAACCCGAGATTTCGGTATAATTTATCGCCATCTTGTTACGTCGTTCGAGAACGCCCGATTAGACTTGGGACATTCGCCTCGTCTTGGACGCGCAGAACTCGTCCTCGTAATTATTTTAACGAGAGTACGCTAATGACGTGGGAGAAGCGAAGGTTTAGTCAAACGTGCCAAACAGACGTGACATGCGACAGGACTCATAGAACATTTCGTGAGACGACCGGTTGACTCGTTCTCGACTTTCGCACTGAATTTATTAGGTTTCGTGAGAAGCGCCGCGGGTGGCGCTTTTCTGAACTTTCGTGAATTTGCATCCACCTATCGGGCTCGCGGTATAAAGTTTTACCCGTTCGACGATCGATAGGTGGCTCGTCAATGAGGAAGAGCCGCAGGTGGCCGTGGCATTAGTCACCTTCGGCTCAGAATACAACGATTCGTCTTGCGCTGCATCAGGCTCACCTACGCCGTCGTCTTTCTTGATCTCGAGCTGCACCATCAATCAACCTATCTCGTTAGATCATTCTTATAATCGTTCGAGAAATCCGTCGTACTTATTTGGAATCGATCGTCGAATCAAAGTTTCATCGATCGTATAAAAACGCTACGAACAAGGGCGTTTGTTTCAACGCGACAACGATGCGATTCGAGCTTATTTATTTTCAGCTGAAACTGAGGCTTTCCCTTCGTAGACGATCGCGAAGCAAGCGAACTGCGAAATATAATTCTGAGATGACAAGTGATTATTGGTGAGATAGACCAATGGATAAAATGATAATTAATTATATTAAATATAAAATTATATTATAAATAGTTCTCAACTATTGAATAATATCGATCTTTATTTCCATGTATCGATCTTTATTTCGATGTATCGATCTTTATTTCGATTTATCGATCTCTATTTCGATTTATCGATCTTTATTCGATTTCTCTTAAAGTGATTTTAAGAGCAAGAAAATGGCTACCAACTCGACTTATGCTACTCCGGTGTTCTACTCAAAATTCCACTCAACCAAACCGGAAGTATTCACGATTCTTCGAAACTTTCGCGTTCAATATTATTTCGAGAAACGTTACACTTCACAAACGTCGGATCATCCGTTCGCCAAAAATTCGTCTAAATTTGCACCGAATTGTTACCATATGAGTAATCGATATATACCTAACGAAAGAAAAAAAAACTCGGTCGATTGATTCACGCTATCGAGGTGTACGCGATCTCAGCGGCGAGCTATTCCCGGCATTCGAGAATGGCCAAGGTCGAGTTACTTGAACGCGATCGGGCCATATACAAAAACGTGAAACAGTCGTGCGACACAAAAACAGAAAATAGTGCTATACCCAACAATCAAAGTCTTGCGAGTCGACGTAACACGAGATCGATATTCCCGAACATTCGCAACGATCCGTGACAAAAAAAAAACTTACGAATTCATCAAGCATTCATCGCATACGAGAAAAATGACGAAAACAAAAAAACAGTTGCGCGAAGTGGTTGGTGGAGACGACCACAAACGTGGACATTTTAGCCGGTGTTTGTTTCCCGCAAACCTGACACGGCTTTTCTGGCGGCAGTGGCGGGGCGGAGTGAAGGGGGGGGATTGAAGTTGCAGCGTTGCTCACCGCGCGTGGGTAGAGCTGCGGTTGCGCGCAGAGTGGGAATTCGTTGATCTCGCGGTGGGGGAAAAGCACGAGGGGTTCGAGCGAGTCGAGGTTCGCCGAGCGCCCACGAGCGGCGCGATCAAACCGGCGTAACTATTTAAGGAGTAGTCGACGACGTGCGCCGCTTATTGTTCGGCCAGACTTTCGAGAGTAACGTGGTTCGTTGAACGTTTTCGAAGAAACGAAAAAAAAGAAGCGAAGGATATATCTTGAAAAAAAAAATCTTTTCTCTTATTATTCACAATCGAGACGGATCTTTTCTTCCACGTTAGAATCAGTGAGTGAGTGTTGAAGTGCTATAAACAGCGTTCGAGAAAGGTCAACGGGAACACGCGAGAAAATATCGAAAAGTAAAACAGAAAAAGAGAAAAAAAAAATGGCTGACAGTGGTATCAAGCGCAACATTCCCATCAAACTCGGTGACTTCAGCGTCATCGACACCGAATTCTCGAACATCCGCGAGCGTTTCGACGCCGAGATGAGAAAGATGGAGGACGAGATGTCGAAATTCCGAAGCGAACTGATGAACCGCGAGAGCAACAATTTCTTCAAGAGCACCACGAGGTTAGTCGATCAAAGAATTCATCCGATCACACTTTGTTGTTTTCGTCGCCTACCGAAACGCGGCGCTTTCAAACGAGGGTTCGAACTCGATCGAAGCTTCGAACCCTCCGTTTGGGGTCCCTAGTGAAACCCAGTATTTTAAGTGACTTCGAAATCATTTTTTCACAAACTTTTTCGGATTTTGAGATTTTGTTCAATTGCTCTAGCTATGAAAAGAGCTCGAACGTTTTCTCGAGTCTGGAAGAGCTTCCTGAATATTTGGGTTGGGGTAGAGCACCCGAACTCGGATTTTCTAGAAGGCTCTCAAAATTCCGAATTTTAATAGTCCGAAACTGAAAATTTCGTAAAGGTTTACGAAATTTATTTGGTTTTGTTTGGGTTCGATAGTTTGATTTGATTGATTTCGAACGAACCCAAACAAACCCAAACAATTTACGAAATTTGTAGTTTCGGTATATTCAAATTCGGAATTCGGCTCTCAAAATTCTGAATTTTAATAGTCTGAAACTAAAAATTTCGTAAAAGTTTTCGAAATTTGTTTGGGTTTGATAGTTTGATTTTAAACCCTTGATTTTAAACGAACCCAAACAAACCCAAACAATTTACGAAATTTGCAGCTTCGGTATATTCAAATTCGGAATTTTGAGCCTTTTGACCCGAATTTAACCTGAAAAATCGAAATTCGGGTTCCTACCCCACTCCGAATATTTTGGCAATACTGTACAGGCCTGACGGCTCCAATCAACAAGTTGAAACTCTCAACACTTCGTCGAGTACATTTCGCATATCTGTATCTTTGCGAGAGCCACAGATAACACGATTTCGGTAAAAATCGAAGATCGAGTTTCTCGCGATTGATGATACAATAGTTATATCGATAAAAACGTAAACACGCTATGAACACGTTTCGTACCCTTGATTTTTTCAGGAGAAGCGAAAAAACCAATCACAACCTTGATAGAACGAATAAGTTTTCTTGGTAAAAATAGAGTTGGTAAAAATAGTGATTTTTGTTACTTTTAAGTGGGGTGGGGTAGGAAATCCGAACTTCGAATGGCCAGAAGACTCAAAATCCCAAATTTGGATATTCCGAAACTACAAGTTTTGTAAATTTTTGGCTCTGTTTGGGTTTGTTTGGGTTTGTTTAAAATCAAGGGTTTGAAATCAAACTAACGAACCCAAACAAACCCACACATATTTCGTGCTTTTGCTGGCATGACCTTTAGGAAATTTGTAGTTTTGAAATGCCGAATTTGAATAATCCGAAACTACAAATTTTGAAAATTTTTGGGTTTGTTTGGGTTTGATTAAAATAAAACTAACGAACCCAAACAAATTTCGTGCTTTTGCTGGCATGACCTTAAGAAAATTTGTAGTTTTGAAATCCCGAATTTGAATAATCCGAAACTACAAATTTTGTAAATTTTTGGGTTTGTTTGGGTTGGATTAAAATAAAACTAACGAACCCAAACAAACCCAAACAAATTTCGTACATTTGCTGGCATGACCTTCAGGAAATTTGTAGTTTTGGAATTTTGAGGCTTTAATGTAATCCGAAATTGTAAATATTCTTGAATGTCCATCGAAACTCACTTTAGGAAGGAATACATTTACGCAACGCTGATGCATATCTCTTGGTAGTGTTATCCTGGATTTTCATTGCGGACAAAACCACTCGAGTGCACACACGCACGTGCGAGTATTGTACCGGCTGGAATTCATTTAATTTATCCGAACAGTTACGAGACTCGATGACTCAGGTTCCGGAAGCCTAGATGTAACCAAGTCCTGTTACGATTTTTCATCTCCACTAATTGTCCACTTTTTTTTTGATGGACTTGAAGTTCGCATCGTTGCGACGCAACGAAATTTATTTTCTCATTTTTTTATTTCCTTCAATCTATTATTTGTCGATATATTTTTTTTTCTATTTAAATTCTATGTTATTACAATAAAGATTTGTATAATTATTGAGGTATTTCAATTACGATTATATTGAAAAAGAAATAGAGAAATTAAAAAATTATGATTATCGTTGCCTTGCAACGTTGCGAACTTCAACCTCATTTTTTTTTTGGAGCTTTCATTCTTCGACGTTGGAATCGAAAAAATCGAAAAATCGTCTGATTATTGCTCTTCAGATTGGGATATTGACGCAGCTTAATAATGTAGGATTTTCTTTCTGTAACAAAAAAAAAAGGGAAAATAAATTATTCGAATTTGGCAATTTCTCGATTTTGTGAAAATTGGTACAACGAGGGAACTCTCTAAAATGATAAAAACAAGAGGAAGAAATTATGAGATATAATAGGGTAGAAATATATGCGTTTTTGGACACGCTAAAAAATCAACAACTAATTATTTGATTTTACATGCAAATTTTCGTATATCGAAAAAACGACTCGGTGTCGTTTTACCAAATAACATTAATTTTTGCATCATATATTTGTTGAAAAAAAATACTGTGGACTAGTATTATTGGAAAGTCTATTACTTTCGAGTTGGCAGTGACCTTCAACATTAAACGTCTGCTCATTCAGGGTCTTCGGTACTCGTGGTTCTTTCATCAGCTTTCACTCCCTTTGATGGGAATACTTGGGCGTGTTTGCCCTCAGCTGGTACCTTGATGCGCTGTGGCGACTCGAAAAAGGGTTGTTTCGAAAAGGGGCTGAACAGGGATAGTAGAGAGAGTGAGAGAGAGATAAGTAAGCATCCAGTAAAAATCACGTTCCATCTGAACGACTTTCTTTTCGACAGCAACTTTCAGTTCTCGCCACAGACTCATCATACGCAACCCTAAAATCTCCCCTAGCACTTGAATATACAGGGTGTCCTGCGACGGAATTTCATTCGTGAAATTAGGGGTTAGGGATGAAATTTTGAGTCGATTGATAATTTTTTAAAAGTTATCGCCCTTTCTCCATCATCCACTCGGTATTGATCGACCTTGAAAGATTCTCCTCGAAGAAACTTTTTTTTTTTTCGTTTTATCTTCGTCAGTCTCACCAGTTTAGTACAATTTTACCAAATCTAGTATTTTTTCCAAGTAGGAAAAAATATTTAGTACGTCGGTACGATTTTTGGAAATTTTGCGTAATTTCCAATTTTGGTAGCCGATTTTCGAAGATTCGTAGATACTTCGTGAAAAAAAAACTTTTTTTTTTATCGCTACGTATATAGACGTCACACGTATGCTGACGTAATACCCACGCGATGTGTTTTATGATAATGGCTTATTGCACATACGTGCTTACAATAAGGTAAAAAACAAAATACGCGTCGATGACTTCAGTAGCGTTTATTTACGTGGATTACGTCAGATGACCAATGTAGTCGCAAAAAGAGGTGGGGGAAACGACGCGGAAATACCGAGTAGGTATAACTTTTTTTAAAAAAAGATTTCGATTCACCAAAAATCAAAGTTCTTTAGTTATGTATCGTAGTTATTTGTTAAAAAATCAAATTTATTCATTAATTTCGAAGGAATAAAAAAATTGCTAAAAAGTGTTTAGATATTTATGTATAAGGTGAATCAAGGAACTAACGTATCAAATTATTGAAATAGATATTATTTGAAGCAGTTATGAAAAATGTTGGGAAGATTTACCCTTTCGAAGAAAAGATTTTTTTTGTTGACAAAAACATATTTTTTTAAATAAACATCATTTTATTTTTCAATTTATAAAATAGTAAGAAATTTATTTTATCGATGAGTCAACCAGTAATCATTGGAAAACTCAATATATATTGCATTTTTTGGGTAATTATTGATAATAATAAGATTTCTTGAACAAATTAATTTATTTAAAAAATTGAGCGATGTTTTTAGTTTTTAGGCAATTACTTATAATAATACAATGATTCGAACGTCTTAAATAGATTCACAAAAATCAGAATCTTTTTTTTGAACAATGAAGCAGATATACATTTACTTACGAATTTCCTCAAATTTCGCTTCAATTATTATTGACTGTTATTATTGACTGAAAAATTAATAATTCTAAGAGTTATTTTTTTATTAAATTATCTTTTCAATTATTAGTAATATTATTAAAGCTAATCTTCAACCTTACAATTACCAGCTTATTTTCGGTCGAAGATTTAGGGTCCTTAATCACTTTTTTGTAATAATCATTCAATTATTATTGAATGTTAAAAATTACCAATTATAAGAGTGAAATAGTTATTAAATTATCTTATCAATTATTAGTGATATTTTTAAAGCTAATCTTCAACCTTACAATTACGAGCTTATCTTTTATCTACGATTTAGGATCTTTAATAACTTTTCTGTAATAATTATAAATCTCCTTATAAATATTAGAAACTTAAAAATAAATATTTGCGTTGAGTGGAAACCCTTCCTTCAATGAGTTTATTTGTGGATATTCACGAGTATTTATAAATATTCGTGTATTACGTGCATTCGAGGTGGACGAAGCAAAAGCGAGTATTTCGTTCAAATGATCAATCCCTCTTCGCTCGCACCTAGACTATGTCTACTTATGACGATCATTGCACATGCGACGTGCGACCACCTTTTTGCGCAGTCATTTTTACAACACCGAGCGAAACGAACGTTCGCATCTTTCCGCGTCTCGATCAGCTGCGATGGTCGTAAGACCATCGGAACTTTCCGATCGGTATCGAAACATTGAAAAATAAATCGTATTTTTATCGCAATTAAAAATATGTCGCGTGACGAAGATCTTTATCCGCATCGTCACAAAACGACTATTAGCTTCCGGTACGTACTTTTACAACTGGCAACGATTTTCATTAAAAAATTGCCATTTTTCATTTATTTTCATTTTTTGCTTTTTAGCTTTCGTGTGTTAAATTTTGCGTGAAAAAGAAAAATAAATGCACGTATTTTGGAAATCACGGAATGGAAAAAAACATATTTGGACTTCGTGGAAGGTAATGGAATAGACGTTCATTAAAAAACCCTAATAACATGCTTGGTAGCAAAACCGTTTCTAAAATGTCTATTTAAGGAAGTTTTTGCGCTATAATCACAATAGTATATACAAAATTTTTAAAAATCATCAGATACAATTTTTTTTTAAAGATAATGGATTGAAAAATTACGTGATTTTTCTTGAGGGGAGTATTATAATGTATAGAGAATTTGAAAAGGTTTCACCGTTTGGTAATCGAGATATTCAGTGGTTAAAATCGCAGCCTTAACACGAGGTTATATAGGACTTTTGAAAAAAGACGATTTTTTTAGGTATAACAAATATCGTGATTTTTAGAGAGTCAAACTTTTTCAAATTTTACCCACTGTTGAGTATCATTGTTGAGAAGGTTTATACAAATTTTAAACAATTAATCTTTTAAATTCGTACAACGCAAGAATATCCTTAAAAATCGAAACACGAATCGCCTGAGGAGATGAGATTAAAGTTTGCAACGCAACGCAAAGAAAATTATTGTTTCGAAATTTTTCTATTTTTTTTTGTCACTGAAATCGTAAGTAAAATACATTAATAATTATACAAATGTTTATTGCGATAACGTAAAATTCAAATCAGAAAAAAATTTTTTCGTCAAATAATGGATTCAAGGAAATAAAAAAATGAGAAAAGAAATTTCATTGCGTCGCAACGATGCAAATTTCGAGTCCATCTCAGGAGTCATCCATCCATAAATAAGTCCTCTCGAATGTCCTCCTCACAGGCGTTCTCATAAATATTCTATTCGACAAATTTTTGCAATTCTTCAACTCGCGATAATTATACACTCGCGAAATTTGAGCTTTTGACAGCAGGAAATTGAGTTTGTGGTTCCGCATGATCGTGCTCCGAAATTGCAACTTCGAATTTACGTGAGGCTTGCCATGAGACTTTGCAAGGTCAGATATAGTCATTTCCAAAAATAGGTTCTCACCTTTGAACTTTCCACTAAAGAACAAAAACACATTCCAGCAAGAAGTAAACGTTTTTGGAAATTATAAAATATGCCGAGGTGAAGATTAATCATAATTTGTTTTTCGACTAGCAAGTGGATATTGAAAACGAGGATTCTATCTTCTGATATGCGGAAATAAAAACCATGAATCTCTTTTAAATTTTCGTAAACAACCAAAATGTTAATTTTTTTTTTAACAAGTTTGATAATTAGCTTGAGATTAAATAAGCTGATTCAAATCGCTGATTTAATAATTAATCGACACTTAGAAATGATAATTTATCACTATGAATAATAATTAAAGACAAATTCGAGAATTTTGTAAATTTAATTAATTAATTTTTGCGATTTTTTTAATACCCATCCAAGGATATACCTTGAATTCATTTTTTCCGCAATGTCGGAAATTCGTAAGAAAGATTTCTGAGAAAAATATGACTGAAAAATATTCCCAAACCCAAACAAAATTTCTTGAGAAAATTCTGAAAAACTCCCGCACAATCAATTCGTTTTTTTTTCTCCTGAACGCAATTTTTCCGGTATATATAATTTCCGGGGATGCTTTTTCTGAAAAAATGATAGCGTTCTCAATCTTTCTCCCAGTCGACGTTGCAATGAAAAAAAAAAACCTGAAGATAAGATGTAATTTGATGAAGGTACGTTTAGTAGGCGGTATGTGGAAGAAATTTCAAAGATCGAGAGGAGCTTGAAACTCGTCGACGCGTAAAAATCAGAGACTATGAAACCGTGGCTTCTGTTCGCTGCTCGAAACTCCGGCAGGAAACCAACGAGTTTAACTTCCGGTGCAGCTGAGCCGCACGTCGATGCAAGCTTCGAGGAAATAGCTAAAGCTATTTGGCTCATAGTTCGAGGGGCGGAAAAATCCCTTTGATCTAAGTCACGAGATCCTGAAGATTTACAATAGGAAAAAATACGTTTTTTACGAAAAAATACGTTTTTTTATTTTTTATTTTACGTAAAAAATGTATTTTACGTAAAAAACGTATTTTACGTAAAATACATTTTACACGTATTTCGTGAGGAGCTTTCGTTTTAAATTGTCATTTCAATAATGGGTTTGGGTTTGTTTGGGTTTGTTGGGGGAAAATTGATTCCCTGGAGAATAAAATTCACGAAAAAAAATCCCAAACAAACCCAAACAAAAAAATTGGTAAATTTATTGATTAAAACCGTTACCATGCCCCTTAATTCGTTGCACTTAACCTCTCCATCCGTAACGATCGAATCTGCGATTGGATAATGAATTTATCAGTCATATCTCATAATTGCTTGTAATTGTAAAAATTAAAAGTCCAGGATTGAGTATGACTGATTCCATTTAAATACAGAAACCTCCAGACTGGATCTTCCGCGTCAGTGTTTCATTATAGTCGGAAATATCTGAAAACAGGCAGCTGTTTGTTCGGGAGTACGGGTGATTAGGAACGTGTGTTACATCCGTGATGCAATAAGGAGCTGTACCGGATGAGCTCCGTAGCTGTACGGTACTCTCCATTAATCGAAACGAACTCCGGCTCGCGAGAGCAAATATTTCAGAGAGAAAACGAGGCAAAGACCTAGAGAGAAAACTGCGTAGAAAAAGGAAGCTGTAAAAGGGATGAGAGATGGACAAATAGAAAGTCGATGAGGAGAGAACGCGAAAGAGAGAAAGAGAGAGAGAAATTGATCGATAAATAAAATTTTGTATACCCTAGTGGATTTTCGGGCAAACAGACATTTACATAATTTACAAGATTAATAAATAAAACAAAATAAGAAGATGAGAATAACAATGGAATAACATAAGAATAAAATAGGAATAAAAGAATAATCAAACTTGAACTAGAGCTTAAAAGCAACAATAATGAGAAATTAACATGAAGAAAATAATAATAATAATGATAATGATAGTAATAAAGATAATAAGGATAATAATAACAATAATGATAATAATGATAATATTGGCAATATGATAATAATGATAATAATAACAATTAACGATTATAATAACAATGAATTACGATAATAACAATTAATGATGATAATAACAATTAATAATGATAATAACAACAAGAGAGAGGAAGAGATAGAGATGATGATGATGATGATAGATTTTAATATGCCCCAGTAACGCTTTCGGGCAATACGGTGCAATATACAAAAATAATAACGAAATATAAGAACACAAATAATAATAATGATTACACATTGCAATTAATAATAACTAATAACTAAGCAACTAAAAAAAAGAAACTAAAAAAAGCAACTAAAAAAAAGAAACTAAAAAAAGCAACTAAAAAAAAGAAACTAAAAAAAGAGAGAGAGAGAGTGGTGAACAGGAAGAGATACGGTCGAGGTACAGAGAGGGGCAAAAGGTTGCCTGGAAGAGTTCTCGTTCAGTGAATAGAAGTCGTGGGAGGCAAATGGCATCCGTCCGACCTCGCGAGACCTCTCCTTCAGCATTCTTTTTGGGCCCCCGCTTAGTCCCGTTTCACTATCAGCACCGAGGGCAAACCTCGATCTCGAGAAACTCGACAACGAGAATAACCGTTGCTCTTTCTACGGTCCACGATTCGAGTAGGTAATACTGGACGTTTCTTCATTTTTATTCCGGAGGCGATTCTCTACGTGTCCACATTGGACATCCGGGACACAAAAGCCGAGCTCGTTTGGGTTCTGCGAAATCCGTTTACCAAAGGTTGGGTAGAGGAGAATTGGATTTATCGACGGTATAACGACGAGCTTGGGTTTGTTTGGGTTGCTTGGATAAATTGGTGCCTGAGAATGAATGAACTGCTTTTTGATAAATTACGAATCGAGACATCGGAAGGAATTGATAGGGACCAGGAAAAATCTAGTTTGGGTCAGTCTCAGTTCTTGAAATTCAAAGGATTAATAATATTTACCTGTTTGGGTTCCGAAACTAAGGTGAAGTTCAGTTAAATTTCTTCATGAAATCGATTGATGAAATTTAACTCAATTGCCAATCGAAATTAAAAGCAAGAATAAAATATAAACACAAAATTAAAATTTAAAAAATCATTCAGATTTCATTGGTAATAAAAAAAGATAATAAATCTAATAAAAAGGTAATACAAAAGATTTTCTTTTAATTGCAATCATCAATTTGTCTTCTTATTTTTGCTTCTTTATTTCAATACGTTTTCAGTTTCGTAGCTTTTTGAAAAATAATGTTTGCCAATTAAGAGTCTAGACGTAAATAATCCAGGGAAAGAATCGCCCACTAAAAAAACAGATGAGGCCTCCGTCAGGATTCAAGAAGCTATCTTCGTCGACCGAATATTTGTTTCTGGATATCGTCCAAGTCTACTTTCGAACCTACCACAATAAAGACCTCCACTCTGAACAAAATGTTTCTTCAAAAAAGCTAATTTTACAGAAAGTTGAAACGAAACGAATGACGAATAACTTCGTCCAGTTGTTTCAGCAGAACGGATCAGGCTCGATGATCCGTTGACAAATATATTTGTCAATATATTTGTCGATATATCCATTATTTTTTTTCAATATCTTCAATGTAAAGTCTTCGTTCTGTTACAATTTCATTATTATTATACGTATATAAATAATCGATTTCCCTCTCTCAGTCCTTCTTGCCTATAATTTTTACTTCACCAAGCATAGATCGAATCGTCGATCAGTTCGTAAATCTCTGATACAAAAAATCTCTTTAAGAACCACTTCTACGTTTTCCACTGCGTTTCCGGTTTTCTTCTGACCCCTTTTTTTCGCAATGATTGGCAGATTAATATTCTACTAACTGGTGATATTTTAACTTAAGTATATACAGGGTATCCGATAATGAATGGATAACCTTGAAATATGTTATAGTACATCTTATGCCCATTCAGAAAAAAATACGAAAAAAAAGATATCATAAGCCCAAAGTTATGTTTTTTTTTAAAGTCTAATTTTTTAACCTTATTTCACTTTTATCAACGCTACGATCAGAAATGAATCGATTCCATCGGTTCTTTTGTTTTATTCATTCATTTCTGATCGTCGAGTTCATAAAAGTGAAATAAGGCAAAAAAATAGAATTTAAAAAAAAAGTCATAACTTAGGTACTACTTATGATATACAGTCAAACCTGAATAAGTGAGAACTGGATAAGTGAGAAAACTCTGTAAGTGAGAGTAATAGCCAGGACCCGTAATTTTAAGCTCCCAAAACCTCTATTAGCGATAAACAGAAACCTCTGTAAAAAAGAGTCGTTTTTTCCCTCATAGACCTCCGTAAGTGAGACTGCTACTTATCTATACCTCTATAAGCGACAGTCGAGCTTCATTTACAAATTTAACATCTGCTATTTTTAAACATTCAAAATACAAAAACAAAAACCCAAACGAAAATGACGGATTTTTTAAAGTGTAAATAATTTTTAAATAAAATTACACAGTGCATGAATTTTTCTTTTATTTTCGTAAGCATTTAAAAATATATATGTACATAATATATGTTGTGCATATCATGCACATAATTTTATCAAATTACATATTTACTACATTCGTACTTGCTGTGACTTTTTATTGCTGCGTACCCCTATAAAAGAGAAACGCTACCCATGTACCTGCGTTAGCGAGAAACTCGGGTTAGTGAGAAACCTCTATAAGCGAGAATGATATTGTGCTCCCTTGAACTCTCGCTTATCCAGGTTTGACTGTATTTTGTTTCGTATTTTTTTTTTTGAACGGCCGTAAGTTATACTATAAGACATTTCAAGGTTATTCATTAATTACCGGACACCCTGGATACGTATCCGTGTGGTTGTGTGTAACGATATACATAACTATAATATATATACCCCAGCCGTCATCACTCGAGCAGCAGCGAGCATCGAACCACAACCTCGAAGACGGAGGGTTGGGATAAGATCGATCCCGCTCCATCGGCTCAACCAAAACGCTCCATGTTCGACACTTTCACCAGGTGACGCAAAATCCGCTAGATCACTTTCGTAGAAAAGCGAAGAAAAAAAAAATGAACGAAAAGACACCGAACGAGAAAGGAAGGCTGCTCATCGCAAAAAAAAAAAACATATCGGTCATTTTTTCGTTTCGTTTTCAAGCTTCCTCGGATCCGATCACGTCGTCGCCCATTAGCTCCGTTCTGTCACTCACTTTCCGCAATATCTTGAACGTGGAATATTCCTGCACCGTTTTAGACCGCCGACGAACTCGAAATGAAAAATGTTTATTCTGACGAGTCGCCAGAATGGTCACCATTCGAATGGAAAACTTGATGATGGAATATAGTGGTGAAATTGTTGTTTTTCCATTTTTTTTTTCGAATTAATGATTAATTCATTTTTTCGGTTTTTTAAAATATTTTTTTCATCAATTTTCTTTACTTTTGTTCCAGTTTTTCAATTCTCTGTTTTCGAATTTATAAATTTGTCTATTTTTGTTCGAATTTCCGGTTGGAACGAATCGTTATTTATTCAAGGATTTAATCGTCCGTTAATTGTTAATTTATTAATTAAATTAAATTGTTTTAATTAATTATATTTAATGTAATTAAATATAATTCAATTTAATTATTTTTATAAACAATTTTATTAAAAAATAAATTTAATTGAATTATCCATTTAATCGTCCGTTAATTGTTTTCCATTTCGTCTGTGGTGGTAATTCGCGACGCTTTAATATACCGTTTGTTCCTAATACGCCGCACGTAATAGCACGTTTAAGTGTACAATTATTTCAGCTTGGTTTTAATACGAGACCCAAAATACTTTCGTTTCATCTTCGTTCAATTATTGTTTAACGTAAACTCGTTATTTATGTTTGTAGACGTATTACGTAAAAGTAGAGCATTCTTTTTTTTTGCACTCGCACATACTTAGGCAAAAGATAATTCTCCAGCATTCGATTTTCCTGAGATTAAAATTTCTACCCGAGGAATTTTTTTTTTTTGCTAATCTTCTGTCTGAGAATTTCTCAATGAATTTTTAAATCGCTTCTCCCACAATTTAGAATTAATATTTGCGAAGTACGGCTTTGTAGAGAAATGTAATCGAAAAGTAGAAGTACAAAAAAAAATACCAAAAAAAAGAAAATGGCTTCATCCATTTTCCAAAATGGAAAATGGATCAATGTTAAAACGGTTTGAAAATAATCGTTAATTGCCCAAGCCAAATCTAATTTTTCATCACCAAAGTAAACGTTTGAAATAAATCGTTAATCGAAAGATTTCCTTTCACGAAACTTCAACGAAAAATATAACAGAAGTAAAATAAAAATAAAAAGATTTTATATTTTTTTTTCATGAAACTGATGTTTTCGAAGGATATTTTTCGAGATCTTAAAAATTACTAGGAAACAAAATCGCACTGGGGAAATAACGAAAGCGCTAAATACCGAGTTTGTTTGGGTTTGTTTGGGTTTTCGGAAAAAGGAAAAATATAACAAAAGTAAAATAAAAAGATTTGATTTTTTTTTCATGAAATTGATGTTTTCGACGCATACATTTCGAGATCTTAAAAATTACTAGAAAATGAGGGCCCTAGGGAAATAACGAAAACGTCAAATACACGAGTTTTTCACACGAGACATATCATATTATTATAATTAACTGAGTAGTCGACCAAAAATAGTTGAAATTTTTAAAACGAAGGCTTGATGCTGTTAACGACGGGGAGCAACGAACGTGACGTATCCTCTCAATTTGCCACGTCATATATATGCATATACTTCCCCTCGTTGTTTCGCACGCCGGAGACTGGTAGAGTCTCTATTGTGGGCACGACCTTTCGTCTCCGTTAACGAAGCGTTCATTCGATCGTCAATTAATAAATTATCCGTGGATGATCCGCATCGATCAACGTTTCTCCAGCGGCTGTACTACTGTTTTTCCATTTTTACCCTTCCCCGAACAAAATTTCCCAAACAAAATTTCACTCGTGTTTATCGTTTCGCTTTTATCCTGGTTTCAGGGTTTTTACATTGTCCCGGCAATGTTTTTTTTATTCTCTTTGTTTATACGCATTATTTTGGGGGTTGGGTAAGGATTCCAAACTTCGACCAAAAGACTCAAAATTCCGAATTTGAATATACCGAAACTATAAATTTCGTCAGTTTGTGGGTTTGTTTGGGTTTGTTTAAAATCAAGGATTTTAAATCAAATTAACGAACCCAAACAAACCCGAAGAAATTTCGTAAACCTTTTACGAAACAAACAAGCCAAACAAACCTGAACAAATTTCGTAAACTTTTACGAAACAAACAACGCAAACAAATCCAAACAAATTTTGTAAACTTTTACGAAACAAACAACCCAAACAAATTTCGCAAATTTTTACGAAACAAACAACCCAAATAAACCCAAACAAATTTCGTAAACTTTTACGAAACAAACAACCCAAACAAACCCGAACAAATTTCGTAAACTTTTACGAAAAAAACAACCCAAACAAACCCACACAAATTTCGTAAACTTTTACGAAATTTGTAGTTTCGGACTATTAAAATTCGAAACTTTGAGCCTTCTGGTCAATCGAAGTTTGGATTTTTTACTCAGCCACCTATTTGGCTCGCTACAGTAATTATCATCGTATAATTTTACCTTTACGTTTCGTAGGCTCTAGAGCTCTTAGAAATACACATTTTTACGAACGATAGAATATCCAGCTGAGCACTTTCGTTACTCTCGATTTTTCATCGATCATTTTCATCATCCATTCACGTACGTAATAGCGATTTATCGTGATTAGCTCTCACGAATGCTGCACGTTGTCACGGGCCATTATTACTCGTTTATACTTTATCCATTTGTAAAACTCATCGAGAAAAAAAAATGAAAATTTGACGAGTGAACGAATCATTTGTTGAATTTTCAGCTCGACGACCCAACAGTCGACCCAGAACAGCTCGCTCAGTCCGCAGCACGATTCTCGCACCTGGTTGGATGGCCTCAACAGCCCACTCATTCAGGATGAAGGCGACAACAAAATGCTTAAACTGAGATTCGACGTATCCCAATACACCCCCGAGGAGATCGTTGTTAAGACCGTCGACAACAAACTATTGGTGAGTCGTTTTTTTTTTCTAAATAATTTAAATATTTTTATATATTATTTTTATTATTTAGCTCGGATAATAATTTTAGTTTCCCTCAAATTATAATTAATTTTATTATTTTTATTATTTTATTATTCAGAAAATATTATTTTTCTAAATAATCTAAATAATCTAAAACAAACTATTGGTGAGTCGTTTGTTTTTATAAATAATCTGAATATTCTAATATATTATTTTTATTATTTCGATCGGATAGTAATTTTAGTTTCACTAAAATTATCATTAATTTTATTATTCTTTTTATTATTGTATTATTTAGATAAGATTGCTTTTCTAAATAATCTAAATAATCAAAATCCAAATAATCGCCAAAAAAAATATATTTCACAGATACACTACCGCTCAAAAGTATTTGGCCACTTACATTTTATTCAAGTTACAAACAATACTTTCGAAAAAAACCTATTTATTAGGTTTCATGGATTGTTTTTTCACTACAAAATACTTATCTACGATAAAATCGTAAACACCTTATTGTTATTTGTCGACTCCTGGTCTTAAGACCTAAATAGTGTTATTATCGAAATTGGTTGGCGAAGCATTGCGAGGCTGTTATTAAAAATAAAGGTGGACACATAGATTAGTTCAAAATTCAAAAACTGTATTATTGCAATGTCTAAAACTTACCAAAAAAAACAGTTAAAATAATCATGAAGCAGTTTAATTCAATCAAAATTTTACAAAATGTATTTTACTGAGCAACCAAATATTTTTGAGCGGTAGTTTATGTTAACTCGTGAATAAAAATTATTTTTAAAAAAATGCTTACGCACTTTATACCTGATAAAAAAAAATAGGAATCATCGCTGAGAGAAAAAAACGACGTTTAGATTATTTTCTAAAAATACACTTCTCGAAGAAAAGTATATGTAAAAATTTTTTTTTCTGATTTTTTTCGCTGCTATTTGCATCTCTCATCTCGATGGAATTTCGAGGGAATCGAATAGCAACTGGGCGGCTAAACGTCACGCGCAAAGCGAAACGAAGTAACAGATGTTCGTGAAATTTGCCCGAGATATAACGTGCATCTCTTGGGCAACTTCGCCCCTCGTCGTTTGTTTCATTTCTGTCTGGGGGGAACGAGTATCTGGCTCAGTTGCGTAATTTGAGCAGCGTAGACGGAGAAAGGGGAAGAAAAGTTCTACTTTCGATCTCCGCGTGAGTTTACGCAGCGGGAGACCCCGCCCGACTGGACCAATGCGAACCAATTTCAACGCAGACTCCTTCGAAGAAATTTGAGAAAGCACAAAAAAAAACGTGCATTTTTTATCCAATTTTTATACGATTTTATTTTATTGTATTTTATTTTATTTTATTTTATTTTATTTTGTTTATTCGATTATCCGGTCGATCAATCTTTATTCACATTTCGTCGTTTCGAGACGAAAATAATCTCGGTCAAATTTTAACACGAATAATCCGAACTTCGATTGACCAGAAGGCTCAAAGTTCCCAATTTTAATAGTCCGAAACTACAAATTTCGTAAAAGTTTACAAAATTCGTTTGGGTTTGAATGGGTTCGTTAGTTTGATTTTAAACAAATCCAAACAAACCAACAAATTTACGAAATTTGTAGTTTCAGTGGTAAAAGCTAATTATAAATGTTTCAAATTAAATTAATTGGTCATGGATTATTTCGTCGAACGATGAAAAAAAATTTAAAAAATCATTTTTTTTGCCCTTGTTTCAAACATCGTTTAGGAACATTGTTAAATTTAATTAGAGAATATTGGCACTGGGGTTTCGTGAAATATGAGAAGAATTGAAGCTTCGGAATAAGCGCTCGTTAGCATGCATTGCCAAGTGGAAAATGAAGCTTTTATAAATAGTCCACATGAAATCTGGCTGCTCGTTTAACGATATCCAAAAATATATATCGCGCGTTCTCAATTCGATTCGTTGCAATTTCACGCAACGGAAACGAAATGCCTTCTCCGTTAGACGCCATCTTCTATTTCCTCAAAACAAAAAAAAAGAGAAGTAAAAAAATTGTTTGCTCGAAATTGTCCACGCAGAAGGGAGACGCGAAGAATTTCAACGTCGAATTTTCTCGGCTGCTCGTTTTGCCAGGAGTCCGAATTTTTCACTCTTTTTTTTTTTTCTTCACACTCTCTCGCTCTCTTCCTCCCGGCGCTCACCGAAATAGTTACGACTAAAAATAATTTCACCGTCCGGTAACGGGCGCCTCGAGACTCAACCGTCACACCGTCCGGTCGAAATAATTCGAGAAGCCATTGTAGAATTACCTCTTACTCTGCTCTATCAGATCTAAAGAATATTTCACGACGCGCTGAAGATTTTATTCGTCGCCGTCGTTTCGAATCTTCGTCTCGAAAATTTTCGCCTCGATGAATTTTCAGCCCCATCTTTCGAGCTTAAAAACTCGAGCCATTTTTTTATTTCATGCGAAATAAAAATTCGATTCGAAAACCAATCGTAATACCTATCAGGGTATTACTGAATCGTAGATTTACAAAATCTAGATCTAGATCGTATCGTACGTGTTTTTTTGGCAAATAGATTATTTAATAATAAGTCAACACTTGAAAATGTTTTTTTTCCACTTTTAATAAGAGTTGAATCAAATGGGAGAATATTGATATTTTTTTTTGACTGATTTTCGCCATATTAAAATTTTTAAACGAAAGAAAAAACGATTGTATTTAAAAACATATGAAATAGAATACTCGCGTAAGATTTGCGTCAATAAATCACTTTTCCAATTGTTGATTATTTTATCGTTAAAATGTTTCACTATTTTGATAATCAAAAGCCATCTTGTATTTCTTTGAAGTTTATCAGGAAACGATTTTCCGTCGAGATATTTTAAATATCTTATTCTCGATCGAAATATAAGGACAATTTTGTTTTTCAGAAACAGAAATACAGTTTTAAAGTGCGAAATACATTTTCAAAGTTTTCGAGTCCAGCAAGTTCGTTTCCTGCTGGACAAACGGATCCATCTGATATATAGGTCAAAGTTTAATAATTCAGTTTCCTGTAGATGGTATAATTTCTGTGTTACCAAAGATTGAAGCTATTATCTAATAGCCAGGTCGCATTTTCATCGGTCTCCCTCATTTCCATATAACTAGGTCCAATTTCTCGATCTCTCATCCGTCCAATTAGTCGTGAATTATTTTCTCTCGTCATTCTTCAGCATCGACGAATTTTGTGAATTTTCGAAAAAAAAAATGTAGTTTTCGATCTTTTTCGAAAAATCGTGTCATTTGCTCGAAAATGACGGATCTCGGTGAAAAGCATGATTTCGCGAGAAATCGAGCGTGTACCCCTAACACGCTCCATTTACTCATCAGTCTTCATCATCGTCGCACTGTGCCAGTTTCATCGACCTCGTCTCTCCAAGCCGAATTCGTCGACGCGTGATTACACGATTTTTCACCATTCGAGATGGAGCGTCGGCAATGGGAGGGAAAAAAAAAAGTACGGTACAGACGGATCAGAAGAGTGGGTTAATTTCAAGACTACCATAAAAGAGCGTCATGACGGCGAGGTCGATGGGGCGAGACGTTTGTGCGGAGTCTCTGTATTATCGTGGTCAAGGTCCTTGGTATTCGGGTCGTGCAGCAGGAGGTGACGCGTCCACCTTTAAGGATCGTTCCTCGTCAAGGTCGAACACGTGACTCGATAAATTAAAAAAAAAAACGTTATTCAATTGTTTTTGCTTTTATTCAAATCTTGGTCCATACGAAGATCTGTTAAAAGAGACAACACGAGCATCATTGGGATTTTAGGGTGCCTAGAAATGTTCAAATTTCAAATTTTTCGTTTTTATAGTAAACAAAAAAAGCCATCCCATTGCTTTTACTTTTATCCAATTTTTGGTCCATACGAAGATCTAGTAAAAGAGACAACCCTAGCACAATTGGAGTTTCAGGGTACTTAGAAATGTTCAAATTTTCAATTTTTCGTTTTTTTAAATTGTTTTCTTTTTTTTTAATTGATGGAGCAAAAGATACAAAAACGATACGAAATTTTAAAAAAGTTATCCAATTGCTTTTACTTTTATGCAATTTTTGGCCCATACGAAGATCCATTAAAAGAGACAGCCCGAGCACAATTGGAGTTTCAAAATGCCTAGAAATATTCAAATCTCCCTTTTTTTAAACCCCTTTTGGAATTTTCGTAAAGTGAATTGTTCGTGGTTCCAAGACAGAAAAAAGAGCGAACTTGACGGAAAGAGAGAGAGAGAGAGAGAGATGGAGCAAAAAAATACCAACGCTAAGTAACGCCATTATTTTTAGTCACTGACTCACACATTACAGAAGCACCCTGTTGATAGTCTCCGAACCTAGAGCCGAACTATTTCGGCCTCATTTTCATACACGTACATTCGTACTGAGACGCGTTTGCCGGAAGAGAAAATTCCGAGGCAAGATCCAGGGATGCGTACCGTTTCGACATTGCGCAATAGTCTATAGCTTTCCAATATTTTCCCCCTTTTTTTACATCACGTTACAATTTGAAATTAGAAGTGGAAAAAATTCTCAATCGACCTTTTTACGATTTTTGCAACAAGCAATTGATTTTCTCAACAAAATTTGTCTGGGGTCCAGTGGACCCCTAGTGACGGATTAAATCTGCTATATCTGTATAAATACCATTGGACCATCTTCAATTCAAGTCTCTTGGAGCTTCGATTTTTTTTAATCAATTCCACGATATCCCAATCCCGCGAAAGTATCGAGTGACTTTGATCCGGATTTCTCACGAAACTAAAAAAAAGCTGCTCCGTCCTGGTAATCAAACTCTCGATCAAAAAATCCGTCGCAATTCTTTTTTTTTTTTTTTTTTTTTATAAACACGAACGAGTTTAACGTCGCATGACACCAGTCCGGAGATTCATTTCCAATGGGTTTTCTTCGCGATCTTCGCGGTTTGATGGTCCATGACCGAGAAACAAGCTAGCGTTTTTTTGGACCCACTGAAGCTCTGGTCACTTCGATCCATCCGCAAGGATTTCTTACTAGCTCGAGTTATAACGCGGCTTGACGCAATGGTGGAACCTCCTTCTCGTGTAACGTGATATCCGACGAATCGGACCCTCCCCGCACTCGGGGACCGCCTTTTAAAGTTCTCGTCGTGGTCTCCCGCTTTGAATTACGGACTGCCCCTGGATGACAATCACACGACGTGCACCGACCTCTTCGAGTACAATCGCTGGTTGTTGGTTTCTTGATATTTAAAAAAAAAACTTTTTGATGAAAAAGGAATCGACTTCGAAACCAAAGACAAAAAAAAGTGTAAAATACCTTTTCTTTCGGAAGTCGGTGGCTTTGTTTGGGTTTGTTTGGGTTTGGCCATCGACTTCCGAAAGAAAAGGTATTTTACACTTTTTTTGTGTTTGGTTTTAAAGTCGATTCCTTGTTTTTACGAAAAGTTTTTTATTTTTCCCTTTTAGTTTAGATATTCAACAAAAATCTTCATATAATGGCGTCTTTTTGAAAAACTACAATCCTAGATATCCATTATTATTATATACTAAAACCTTCCCCAGAATGTGACGAATATTTGCAAGTCGATGGCTTTGTTTTTTATTTCATTGACTATGGCCACCGACCTCCGAAAGAAAAGTTATTTTACACTTTTTTGTGTTTGGTTTTGAAGTCGATGCCTTTTTTTTCGAAAAGTTTTTTATTTTTTAATTTTAGTTTAGATATTCAACAAAAATCTTCATATAATGGCGTCTTTTCGAAAAACTACAATCCTGGAAAGCAAAACGGATCTATGCGGGCAACTTTACGAGATATCCATTATTGTTATATACTAAAACCTTCTCCAGAATGTAACGAATACTTTTCTGAAAACCGCATCAAAATCGGTTCATCTAAACGCGAGATAATCGCGGGCAAACATACATACAGGTCGAACTGAGAACCTACTTTTTTTTAAAGCCGGTTAAAAATCAATTATCTTAATTTGTAAAAAAAAAGCTTTCAGTCGTGATAAAAAAAGTTCAAAAACGAAAAAATTAAGGAAAAAATTCCTGATGTTCCAATAACGTTCCACGTAATTAATATTTATAATAAATATAATATAAATCGACGAATACTATATTGAATTTGAAATTGTTAAAATACTAGTGAATCACGTCTTTCGAGTTGTCCAGTTTTATTGCTTATTTTTCGAACGTCATTTTTGCAATTTTGTTTCGTCACAAAAACTTGCTCGAAAGTTCCGGTCGAAATGCTACCAAGATATACATCTTGTTAACACAAAAATGAGTCAGCTAGTCTTTTTATTCTGTTTGTCTTGACAACTTGGAAACATCGATCGTGTCCTGGCGACGACCTCCTTTTTCGTTTCCCACTAATACCGTTTTAGTCGCGACGCAATTGAAATATTCAAATTACGGGTTCCAATGAAATCCTAAAACGACCGCTTTTTTTTTATCAATTTTGACAAACTTTATTTCATGACAAATTTTTACAAAAAAAAAATTCGTTTGTAAAAATGGAGCAAAACCCCAGTTTTACATAATTACCGTATTGAGATAAAAATTCTGCGATAAGAAACAGTAAAAAACGTCATAAGATGAATTGGAATAAAAATTGATTTAACGGGGACGAAATGGAGAGTAATGTTTCTTCTTTGACCTCAGTGTGGATCTAACGCATTAACGCTTCACGCCGAGCAATTAGCGTCGATCTAGGTTTCTCACACGCGCAACAAACGTTAAATCTAGGCGTCTCCGCGACGTAATCTCTGAGGACACTTTCGTTGCTCCAGTCTCGCGAGGCTTGACACGTTGGCCTCCACTTATTATTTTTCTTCGAGGTGCGGTCTAATATCCTGCACCTGCATTTTTTTCATTCACTGACCTGGCACACCGCGACGCTCCCGGCGTCGGGTCACGCTCAACAATTCTATTGGTCATTATAAAACATTAAAAAAATTTTTTTTATTGTTAAATAAAGAAAAAGGAATAAAATGAAAATTCGAGTTGGCGATCGAAAAAAATTGAACGATAGGGACATCCCGTTCCATTTGTGTTGAAGGTGTACGCAGGGACGCTGGAATATTTCGCAATCGTTTGGAAATAATATTTAATATCATTTTTTTTTTTTTGGTATTTCTTGTTATCGAAATTTAAGTTTAAAATTGAAGATTATATATTTAAAACTTGTTTTTGTAGGATTTTACAACGGATATGGCTTTATTAAAAAACAGTGGTCTGATTGAAGCCCGGAAGTTGCTTTTTTTATAATAGCTTATAGTTAATAGTGAACATTGTTTTCTAAACGAAAATTATTATGAATTATTGAATTAATTGATGAATCATTGAATTAATTGATAAATCATTGAATTAAGTATTGAATTATTTTATGAATCATTCAATTAATCATTGAATTAATTGATGAATCATTAAATTAATTATTGAATTAATTGATGAATCATTAAATTAATTATTGAATTAATTGCTGAATCATTAAACTAATTATTGAATTAATTGATGAATCATTGAACTAATTATTGAACTAATTGATTATTGAATAAATGATTAACTAAACATTTTCGTTTTATTTCAAAATTCATAGTTTCGTTCTGTACATAAAAGCAAATAAGGTGGGCCTTACATGAGTCAGGTACTTTAGTTCTTTACCGGGAGAAACGTTTTCATAGCCGCGATATAAATAGAAATTGACTTTACTCGACGACGAACTCTCGACTCTCGTTTCGTGCCAGACTTTTGTCAATTGAGTTCGTTGAGCTCTCTCAATCCGATATCAACAAAAAAAAACTCTGAAACGCCGGTCATCATCAATTACTTTCCAGCTGATACATCATCATCTGGTTAGCGTAGTTTTATAATGAATTTACGAGAAGACGAATCCAGCAGAGAAATAGAGAGAGAAATCAAAAGGAGAGAGAAAGAGAGAGAGAAATGAACAGATCAGAATGTTCGAGAGGAAGCTGTCGCGGTTCTCTGGTCAGGGTCGTGAATGAGCACACCGCGACCGATTTGTATTGCCTGACGACAATGAAGTGATTTCTAAATGCGTCGCTGACCGTCAGCCCGAACATCAGCGTTATACACGCATAAACCTATGTTCTCTTCGCATAATTATCACTTTTGTATACGTACACGAAAGCGTAACTCGACGAGATTTTTTTTGTACACAAGACATCTGTCGGTCTTCCGATATTGGATGACTTCAAGTAGCCTCGTTCTTCGCCACTCAAAATTCCACTTTCAGACCTGGACGAAAAAAAAAATCGTTGCATGCACATGGTGATCGGGTAGAAATGACCAGAAGGCTCAAAATTCTGAATTTCGATATACCGAAACTACAAATTTCGTAAATTTTTTGGTTTGTTTGGGTTTGTTTAAAATCAAGGGTCTAAAATCTAACTAAAGAAACTAAACAAACCCAAATAAATTTTGTAAACCTTTACGAAATGTGTAGTTTCGGATTATTAAAAGATGGAAAATTATTTTTGTTTGCTTATGTATTACTATTTGATAATTTATATAATACTTATGTATTACTATTTTTTTTCATTATATCTTATTATTATTTGAAGGACAACAAGATTTTTAATAAAAATGTATTCAACGTTTTTTTTTTAGCGTTTGTTTGCATTATCGCACTTCAATCTTAAAAAGACATTGAGTCTTCATAGTTATTTTTGATTTTTCAAGAAAAATATTTCATTATTATTGTTAATAACTGGTTCAGAAGATTATTATTAATAAAAGGGTAGGTCTAGACCAAATGACTATAACACTAAAATAAACACAGCGAATTTCAAGTTTAATTATTTTTTGGGATAGTTTTTTGGATACTTAAACAGTTTCGAGAAAAACGAAAAAAAGTTCAAAGTTTCACTAGAAGTTGTTTCGTAACCAGTTTGCCTTTAACACGATGAGAGTGTGGCAGGGTACGTGGTCACCATGTTTTCGTTGAATGTCGTTGAAAATTCATTTCAACTTGTTTCCAGTAATGTGAAATATAAAAAAATAATAAAAACAATGCTTTTTCTTAAAAATCTAGTTTTACAGGCAATTTGGTAAAAGGGTATCAATTAATAGTTAAATCCTGCCATATATTCCTAGTTACATTTTTTCACCACAGTCTCGACGGGTTAAATGATTAATTTTGCGCTATATTTTGTCTTTAATTTTTATCGCTTCGCTAAAGATTTTTCGATAAGGTCACGGTAGCCTTACGACCCATAATGGTGACTCATATGTTATAACTTACCAGAGTCGAGTTATCTCGATCGATCTTTCATAAGGAACGAGGGCAGTACGGCAGTTTTGTCGAGGGAGACTTATCGATTAGAAACAGACAGGGCGTCGAATCCTTCGTCCTTTTTGAAAGTATTTCCCGACTGGATGGCGCCACATTCTTTCTTCTCTCCCAAACAGTGAATTCGAGTTCGTCGACTTTACCGTATTTGACCCAATTTTATTTTTATCCTCTCCAAGTCCTCAAAATTTTATGACTCGAATATGACTCGATTGAAATTTTAGGGTTTCGAATAATAAAGATAGGGTAATCGTTTCCTACAGTTTTATGAATTTCTTTGTGTTTGTCTTTGTATTTTACGGTTGAGAGCAGATATACACTTAGATGATTTAAAGAACCGATTTTTTTGGCATTTTTTTGAAGTTTGAAGTCTCCAGAATATCTGGTGAAAATGGCAAGCTAATATTTGGATACATAAGCGTTTGCATTCTCAAATTTTCATTTTTTCAAACCGCTTTTTTTTCAAAACTACGTTTGTCAAATCGGTACCCAACATTTCTCGAAAACTAATGAACCGATTGTCTTGAGGTTTTTTGTAGTTATTCTATATTTCATTGTCTAGTACTTGTCATAGGATTTTTCATTTCCGTTACTTAGTTTTTATTTTATTGGCAAAATAATAACTAATTTTTGGCTCAAAAATCACTATTTATGTTCAAACGTTCCCCATTTTTTCAAAAATCGATTTTTTCAAAATCGGCTATGACGAGTACTAGATTATAGTATCTAATTTAATAATCTTTTTGTTTTTTTTCTTCTGACGATTTTTGAAAAAAAACGTTAGTGGGTATCGTATACGTAGATTTTTTTACGACTCGACAAGGATTGTACTATATCCTTGTATATTTACGATATTTTTAAATCAAGAAAATTAAACATATTTTTGAATGTATATACTTTTATATAATTAAAACCCCAATGAGAAATTTCGAATAGTTTTTATTGAAAAAATTCATCGTAAAATCTCGAAAGTTTTCTGGAGTCTGTAATTTTGTTATCGCGACGATGCTTTTTCGATCAACGGGGAACATTTTTTTCTCGTGTTGAATCGTGTTGCGACGTACATGGAAAAAACAACACAGCTGTTCAAATAGTGTCGACCGAGACAGAGCTCGAGAAAAAGAAGCTGCCGTGCAAAAATTGAAATAATATCGCAGCGTTTCCCTGAAAACAAAGAATTGACGAAGATCAAACTGACTCGTATTTTCAACTCAGAAAAGACACTATCGTGTTCGTTAGTCGTCAGTGATTTTTCGTTGAGAGAATTCTCAAGCACGGGTGTCAATTTTCGACCGAACAATCTCGCGGATTATCGTAAATGTTAAAGCGCAAATTAATTGGAAAAATAATGAATTATTTCTTCTGCGCATGCGTAGTGTCAAAAGATTACGTCACCATTGTTGGCTCCACGTGCGCTTAATATTCTTTTTTTTATCTAAACAATTGCAAGGTTTTTCCCGATGCTGCTATAAATTCATGATTAAGAAAATTTTTTTTTTCGATATTAGATCGAATCAAAAATCAAGGAAGTCGAAATGCAGAACAAAAATTGGCGAAAATACATTTTGGATTAAACGAACCCGCCGAACCCTTTAATATTTCTAAACGATGGAGAAGCTCCATGAAACAGTAACCCTTGTACCGGCGATTACGTTTGACCGGTGAGTCAGAATCCACCACTGCTGACCTACACACGAGCTCGCGTGTAGCTTCACCCGTCAAACCTCGATCGATTTTTATTACGATTTTTTGTCACCTCCTGACACACTTTCGGTTCAACATGAACTTTCGAATATTTTTGATATAAAAATACAGTCTGATATTATTTTCATTACGCAAAATCGAATCCGATCTAAATTGAGGGTTTTGGGATGGCAGGTTTATAGGAGGGTTCAATAAAAAAAAAAGAATTGCTAACTGTAGATGAAAATAAAATGGATTTTGAAAAAAAAAAAAAATAAGTACAGATAAACTGGTGACAAACATTTTATTTTTTGATATTTGATAATTATCGAATATTAAAAAATTAAATGTCTGTCACCAGTCTAATTGATCTAATTGATTAATTATAATTAATCAATTAGATCAAAATACACTGCCACGTCATTATTTTCACTTAAAAATAATTGGCTAGTAAGACCTTGTGAATCGTCCCATTATCGTACGTAATTTTGGCTACCATCTGCACGTGAGTCATAAATGAAACAAGATTTTTTGTGAGGCACGGTAACTCATGCAAAAGATATTCCGCTTACGCATCAAAATTGTTTCGATATCCTCATAAAACTGGTTTTATCCTCGAAAGCCCAATTTTATCCGTATTTATCGATTGAATAATTCATTCGTAATAATGGCTTCGAGTCGATATCGTTTTCGACGAAAATGCAGAAATACTGCGTGACGATATATTGAATTAAGTGTTTCGAAAAATTGATATTGAGACTGCTTAAAGGAAAGAAAATTGATTAAGTACGGTCGCAACAATTGTTTATTGATTGGCGATTTATTGGGTTCGGAATTATGCGTGTTTTTTTTTTCATCATTATTTCTTTAAACATTTTTCACAATTTTTTGATAAATTTACGAAAAATATGTGACTTAAGATAAAATTTAAAAAATGAGTTCAAAGGTACAAAATATTTGTGCCCTTCCTAGTGTCCATTCGTGAACAAATTTGCCAAAAAAGTATGCAATATTTCGTATATTTAATATTAATCAGTAATATTTAAAAAAAATTGTTTTCAACGCTATCTATTTTCATCTGTGTGACAAATACTTTCTACATCGCAGTTATCGAAAATCCAAACGAAGCCCAACAAATTTGCGTAAAATTATGAGAATTTGTTGCTAATGTAGGTTATAGAGGTGGGCAGAAATTCGAATCGTATAAGGCTCAAGATTTGAGGTAGAGCTCGAACGAATTGCTAGTATTAATAAATCAGCTGGGAATAACGGCTTATTACCCTGGGAGATCAAGCCATCCATTACCCCCTCAAAGCTAAAAGTCACGCTGCAGCACGTGTGCAGACCCATTCACTTGCCATGCAATATATCGATTTACAGCCCAGCTCCGGCTAAGCTTTTTCCCTTCTCGTTTACTTACTCCACAAATATGTTCTACTTTTCGTTCTATAATTAAAAATTTACAGTTTCCGGCAGCAGGCATAAATCTCCGAAATTTTCATCGTCAACCCAAAAACTAGATGATATAAAAAAATAAATAAACTTTTATAATTAAAAAATTGTTCAGACTTGTTTTCATGTAGACTTCGGTAAGTTCGACCCGGTTAATCTGAAAAAAACGAACGAGTTTTTTTTTTCCTAAAAATAGATAATATTGACTAAAACTTTACCGAGTATTTTTGTTATTATGATCCGATAATTGAAAAAAATCGTTTTTTTTTTCGTCTTTCCGAGGAAAAGCTTCACGATTATTGGAGATAATTGATGCAAAAAAAAGTTAAAAAAAATGTAATTTAAGAGCAACAGTACACATGGAATAAAAGTACCAAATTTCAAAAGAATCCGTTAACTAAAAAATCGAAATATCGTGTATACTATTTTTTTTAAAAATTTGGAAAAAATACGTCTAAATATTCATCAACAGTTTTATCATTCTAATCATCAGTTTACCTTCGATCTGCGATTCCTGCACTTTTCTTCTTAACTTAAGTAGCCTGAAGTGAGAAACAATTTTTTGATTATTTTACAGTCGCCTAACTTCTCAATTGCACTCGTTCGAATTTCCGAAAAAAAATTCAGCGAGCTGAAATAAATTTTTCGAAATTTGTGTAGCAGCAATGAAAAAAAAAAACCGAGTTTTAACGTCGATTTATTTTCTTATCTGTTTAAAGGTACACGCGAAACACGAGGAAAAAACGGAGAGCAAATCAGTGTACAGGGAGTACAACAGAGAATTTTTGTTGCCGAAAGGAACGAATCCTGAAAGCATCAAATCTTCACTCAGCAAGGACGGCGTCCTGACGGTCGAGGCTCCACTTCCGGCTATTGGATACGGCGAGAAACTCATCCCGATATCGCACAACTAAATTACACAAATTTGAATATACACACTCACACAGACACACACATACACATATACATGGATTATTAAAAACTACAGATATATATTGTACGCAAATGAAGCTTATTTGGCGATTCAATCGAATTGGCTTATTCCATTACGATGTGTTTTCTTTCTTTTCTTTTTTTTTTTTATCAAAATTATCTTGATTTCGAAAATTTAATCGATTGTTTTGATTTTATCATTCGTGCCTTTCAAACCTCGTTTTCGATCCTTTCCTAAAGTGGTTTTTACTCAGAGCAGTTCGACCATCCGAAGCGTTAAATGTGCAGGCTTCGTTCGTGATTGTTGTCGTTGTGCCTAAATTTTACAAATTAGTCGGATTAGTACGGTTGAGTGCGTCACGAAACCGCAGACTGATCAACGTAACATTAACGATCGAAGATCCGAGAAGTTTCGAATTCCGGAGAGAACAAAAGAGGATTTTGAAGACGGCTGGAAGTTTCGATCGGATGCTGAAAATTCAAGAAGATGGACAGAAAAGCCTACTGCGAGGATCAAGCCTGGTGTGCATTGGATTATAAAAAAAAAAAAACTATTCAAAATGATAATCGATTATTATAACGATACATGTCGCGTAGTTTAGATTTACGTTAAAAGACTAAAACAAATGCCTAGCATATTTGTAAGCATCGTGTAATATTCGTATATTATTTATGAATATTTTAATATTTTCAATATTTCATAATGTGTAAGCGAGAATTATTGTCGACGAAAAATTGAACAAAAATAAAGACGAAAATGGAAAATAGTATTTATTTTATCGTAGTTTGTTGGCCTGACGGAAATTGAATTTTGGCTGCATTTTCGAAAAACATTTCCGACCATTTTTTCGCAATCGGTTATTCAAAAATAAAGAAATCCGAAAGTTTTTCAGCTACGTTTCCCCCTTCCCACTCTTTTCATCCCCTTTAAAGAAAAAACAACGAAACATTACCTGGATAATGATTCGTCTTTTCTTAATTGATAAAACAGTTTATCACTAACCGATTTATTAGCAAGTGTATTTCTATTATCAATGTATTTAAGTTTTTATTTATCAGCTTTAATAGAGGCTACATGTATTGCGAAAAATTTTTGCATGGAATGATTTTTGTCAAACATTTTCCGGGATCAAATGAATTTTTTTAGGGGATTTTACTTTTCCGTTTTTAAATGAAAAATTAGGAGAAACTCGGTCCTATTTCAGGTCTATACTTTTTGGAAATATGTTTATCATTTTTTATAGTCCAGTTTTGTGGCATTTTTTTGCGTTCTAACGTTTGAAATGTTATTAAAAATTGTTTATTGTTTTTTCCAAGTCTATCGATGACACGACAAAAGGATGTTTGAGGATTCGATCGATGAATCATTTTTGAATAATAATTATCACAGTTTATTTCAATTAATAACAAAATAGCTTGTTATCTTATGTACAATGTATTGTTATTCGTTCGGTAAGCATTGTTACCTATATAAAAATTTCATACACCGAGTAATGTAATTTTTTTCGGACGTTGGAATATCAGATTTGGGTATACTTTGAGTACTTTCCTTTCTATATTCACCACCCGTTGGCATCCTTGTAAGAATTCTTCAAAACGTCCCGTTTTGCAAAATCTGTTGAAAATTATATTTCCAAAATATACAAATGTTTATGTATCCTGTATATCTGTCTTGTCACATTTATTTGGTATAAGAGATACTGTCGTATGTACATCGAGCCTCGCGTACGTTGGCAGTTCTCACGCAAAAATATATCAGTCATTTTCACTCGAAGGAAAATTAGCACGAAAAAACTGAAGCAAAATCCAGGTAGGAGTGATGTCTTCAGACCCGGACCGAGAAGGTACCATTTTTCGTGGACGTTCTACTGCGTTTCATTTTTGATGACGTCACTTTGAAGAAAATGTCGTCGCGTGGTAAATCCACTGATTCACTTCGTTCGATCATATCTACTCGACTAGATAAATCTCAGTGAGTATTAAAATAATCGAGACTTTGTTTCTTCGCCAAATAATCGACGAAATTTCGATAAGAGTCCTTAAACTTTCCTGAAAATCATGGTGATTTCTGGTAATTAAAAGCTACACTTTCGCAAAAAGGTGCGATTCTAGAAAAAAAGAAAAAATTTGGGCATCCGATTTCGGTTACGAAGCGACAGTTCGATGTAATCCGAAAACGAAATAAATAAAGGGTAAAAACGAGAGAAGACGCGTGTACGCAAAACTCGAGGATAGATTTGCCACTTTGTTCGTCGCGAAACGTTGAATTAATTGCTGGGTATTTCCGCGGCGAAGAGTGACGAATCGTTGGTATTAAAACTGGGTGATTTTCCCTCACGTGCTATTCTAAGGGCTTGAAGCACCGCGACCGTATCCAGTTCCTTTTGATCAGGCTTTTCGTTGTCAAGGCAAATATCACCGGCTCGCTTTCCAAACGGTTCGAGAACTTTGACTCTGTAGTCAACTATTGTCGAAACAGGATTACCCGTGAGCCTGAGATTTTCCAAGCAGGGCAAGTGTCCAATGTTCTTGACTTCGTCGACGTTTTCGATCATGTTGCAGCTCACATCTAGGCCTTCGAGCGAATACAGCTTCGAAAAACTCGCCAACGACGTCAACTTGTTCTGAGAGAGATCCATGTATACGATATTTCCTAATTTCGTGTGTAAATTACTCGGCAATTCCGTAAAACTGTTCGAACTCAAGTGCAACTGCGAAAGTCTCGGCAAGAGCGTTACGTTTGAAATTTCCGTCAACGAATTATTGTTGAGTACGAGAGTTTCTATGTGGGGCAACAATTTAATGGCCTCGTCTATTTGCTCGATGCGATTGTCGCTGAGATCAAGGTGCACCACCTTGAGCCATACATGTGAGTCATTCGCGCTCTCGATCCTCTTATGAACTTCTTCGCACATGGCGAACTCGACGATGTTGCGCAACGCAGTATTGTGCACCTCGAGATGTTTAACCGTATCCCTCGTATTGCCCATACTGTAAATTTTGTCCATTGGATAACTGTCTATCACGAGAGTCTCCGTGCTCTTGAACGTCGATAATTCCACAGCTAGAGTCGACAGGTCGATATTGCTGGTACCGAAACACCGAGACGTCGCCTCGATTCTCAAATGCTTCAGATGAGAATTTAAATCGAGTACGTGACTGAAGTCAAACTTACGGTCTGCCACTTCCAGGAGTGGACAGGGTTGCTTTAGTCTCTCGCTTATCGCGTATAGCTGGAAAATAACAAATGTTCCACCGTTACTCTTCACCCGCAACCAATACAATCGATCACTGTCGATCTTCAAGTTTGTATGCGATAAAATTGTCGAACGTCCTATGCGCAATTGTTTTATTTTAACATTTTTTCACAAGTCATATGTATCAAGTCGGTAGCATCGAGTAAAAAAACTGTATTATTACAGAAGTTCTCTTGTGCATTCGTGTGTGTATAGTTAGAGATCAGCCGAATGGATTTTGATGAATCTTTAGGCGGTAGAATCCCAAAATTTTTAACAACTTCGAAAAAAGGTTTTTAATTATGAAATATTCAGATACATTAGCCATCAGGATTCCTATATGAACGATAAGACCCACACGTCTATTTATTATTCAAAGAATATCTTAATATTCTTTTCAAAGTTTTTTCCATGTTTAATATACATTTATTCGGGAAATCGGTACTTGACAAAATTAATAATGCAGAATAAATTGTTGCTGGGCAAAATAACTGCTCGTATCTATCGATTACCATCCAATTTTTCTTTAACTTCTTAAGGGCTCAGAGTGAATCGATTTCCTCGTAATGAGCTATTTGAAATTATGTATAGGTTTTTCATGTATTTTCCGTGTGACTTTTACTGTAAAAATGTATTTAAAAAAGTGTTTAGAGCTTAAGATGTTTGATAGTTGAATTTGTGAAAATAAATGTACTGCGTTAACAGTATAGGAAAGTACCTGAAGCGGTGTAAACGTGTAACTCTTAGATGCCTCTAAGAGACTGTCGCCTTGGGTAAAAAATTCCAGCGCCATGGTCTGCAGAATAAAATAAATGTCGTACAAATGAAGATGCAGAAAAATAGCGAATTCCCTCGGCATAGTCTTTTTGAGATAATGATAGACCAAGTTGAGATAACTCTCCAGCGCCATTCTTCTCTTCTCGATGAACGTTTCGCTTTTGTTTCCGATCAGTTTTTTCGGAGGTAGTATGTCCTTTTCCACGCAATGCTCGGATACCAGAAATTCGTGTATTTCCGCGAATTCGCTGTATCTGTGTTTCAGAGTCCAACTTACATCGGCTATTCTAACCTCAATGTTATAATACGTCACACCATCAGTACTCTCCACACTAGGTATTTTGATCTCGATATTATTGGGATTTGACAGAAGACAAGCCATTCTTTACTCTTTGGCGCAGTCAATGCGAAATTAGTCTTCAATCCACGAAATAACGAGAGCGTGAATCTTCAAATATCGCTTGTTTATCCGGCGTGACGATAAACCTCGAAGGGTTATCCCAAGCCTTGCTGAAACTCTGGGTGAAATTTATAACTACGAGGACAATCGTAACGAGTGGACTTCGTGTTACAGACAACTGCGGTACGTAAAAGGCATCATTCTCTTATTCTTTGTTGCCTTTTTTTTATCTTTTAATCTCGTCAGGGAAGACTTATTATCTGTATTTGAGAGTTGCGTCTCAACTGAAATTCATTGAGAGCATTTTGACAGCTGACTCATACGTACTCGTTCAGTTGGCTAAAGTCCCGGCGGAGTGGTTCCAATCGATGGAGGTTTCTTTTTATGCACTCCATGAAGGCTAGAATACGAGAGTTCTCCAAACTCCAATGCGGTAACGGTAAAAATAGTCTCTACGAAAATGTGAACAAAGATGGCGCTTCGATCACACGGAGTGTTGAGGATCTAGCCCGATCTGACAACCGGCCGGGCGGCAGTTTGATATTTTTTTAAATTTTAATGGTCGCGTGATAATCACGTCAAAAGAAAAATTACTTTCACAATTCAGCCGTGTATCCCAGACAAATTTTGTAGGAATATATCATTGAGAATCGAACTTGTGTTGTGACGTGTTGTTGCCTGAATCTACTCCGACACTATTTAATCGGTGGCGATGCTCAAGATGGCGTCAGATGTCTTGCAGGTAGCAAATAGTGCTGTTCATGAAAATTATATGTTTTTCTTAAAAATATACTATTTTGAAAGTAACATCACGTAGGTTTTTTGCCATATCGTAAAAATCAAACGTATATGAATTTTTCAATTTAAGATAGGGTTTTTTGTTCTTTTTCTTATGATTGTTTTTCCGCCATATTAAAATTTTAAAACGAAAGAAAAAACTATATAAAACGATACGTCAATATTTAATTATAATTTATTTTCTATATTAATCTTTATTTCGCCCACACTTCGAACAAAATGAACGAATATATCCGCCACCAAATGAAAAAACATCAATATTGGGGTTCTACTATAGATACGTGTGCATTCATACCCATAATTCGAGAGAAATGTATAGTCAACTTTAGCGTCGTTTATCGAAGTACCTTCCGTTGAATCTTAACATTTCACGCTCTTTTATATAACATTTCGAAAATGAATATTCCGGTAATGAAGAAAGATTAAGTAGCTAACAAGGCAATTGATATCCGCTACAGGGAATATGTACTTCCACAGATATCCAGTTTTCTGTTCGGAAGTGTTACTTTACACATGCACATTTCAACATCGTATTTTATTGTTTTATTTACTCGTTGATTCTTTTTAAATATAAATAATGACAGAATTTGTATATTATTTACACAAGGTATGAGAAAGAATTAATATTGCATGTAACTTGATAAAAAAAAATGTAACAAGAAGTTTGTTTCCGAAGAAGCTGCGATATCAAAGGTGCGAAGGCACGAAGCTTTATGCAATACTGCTTTTTCTCATACTCCGCTGTTAATCGTATTTTCGATTCACGAACCTACCGCTACGTGCTCGTTACATTAACTCTCGTTAGTAACAAATAATCGTGAAAAGCTCGATCGATTTCAAGCTTTAAGCTCGTAGGCTTGGCGAAAAATAAAAAGTTTACTGAGTTTTTTTTTTTTTTGTTTCTGCGAATACCATTACAAATCGAGGTGTTAAATTGTACACGGCCTAGAGGACGGGGACTATCAAGAATCGTACGTTGGTTCTCTTAACTTCTCAAACTCTGTAACCTGCTTTTCATTTCTTCCAGCTCTTTGTCGTCGGCCTCTGCCAAGTCCTCCTCGTTCGACGTTGACGCAACTGCACCTGGTGTCTCCGTTACAACGGCGGGTGCTGTTCCTAACTGACCAGCAGTGAGTTCCCACAGTACCTGATGAAACGGAAGTATCATCAATACTGATGTACGAGGTATGAATGATTTTTTAAATATTTTTTTAATTGACTGCTTCTTCATTGGTGTACAGACTTTTTGTTAGAGTTTGTATACAAACGCCTCAGAAGAATTGCCGTGGTGTGAATGCATTTAAGGACATGTCGAAGACGTACCGTTAAATCGCAATTTCTCAAGGACGAAACATTTTTATCGTAAATTTCAAGCATCTATTTCTGTCTCTATAAATTCTGCAAAGACCGATGCTCGATTTTTCACCGCAAACTTAATCGACGCCGAGAAAACGGATTTCGAAAATTTGTGAGGTTACGTCGATGTTCGTCGTGCCCTTAACGGCTGAATTTGTTTCGACGCTACGCCGTTACGGTAGACATTTTACCTTGTCAACTTCCTCGTCCGCCTCGTCTTCTATCTCCTCCGAATCCTCTATACAATCCATAGTTTCGTCCAGCATTTCCTCAATTATTCCCGCTTTCATCATTTCTTTGGATAAATCCCTCATGGTCGCCGCTACTTCGGGCACTCTTATTAGAGATTGCATAGCTTGCATGACTTCCGTCGACTTGGATAAAGAACCCGCCACTCTTATGGTGGCCAGTTGATTCTTCATTTGCAACGAAACGGAATTCAAGTGCGCTTTCGACGTCGTTATTTTGCTTCTTGCTTTTCTCGCTCTTATTATTTCTTTAGCAAGAATTTTGCAGACATCCTTGTCGCCCTTCTTCGCTGCTTCTTTCAACGAACGTTTCACTTTTTCCTCCTCTCGTTGAATAGCTGCAAATATTTTTCACCGTCGTTTAAGTTTTTTCAACAATTTCGTTGATCGAACTTTTCGTACTGTTCGATAGTGTTTTTAGATACGACAATGACTATCACTGAAATCATTTTTGGGTGTGTTATGACTCACCCCTAACCTGCCTGTCCAACTGATAACCCTCTTTTCGCAATTTGTGCGTCCATTCTTGTACCTAAATTCGTTAAAAATGCGATTGGTCGTATAATCAATACAGCGTACAAATTATAATTCAATTTCGTAATAATAATACTCTCTCACCTGTTCTTTGGGATTTTTCTCAGGCGATTTACCGAACAAACCCATATTTGCGTTTCAGAGTTGACAGAAACGTCAAGGTTCGTAACACCATTTAGAAACTAACCTAACCTATCGCGAAGTAACTCAGTGCTGAAAACATTCGCTGGATTCATGCTTTTGAACATTTTTATCAGATTCATATTTAAATCGTTTTTTTTTTTTTTCATTTTCAACGGAATAATCCGCGCTTGGATGCAAATGGGTTGAACTTGGGAAAATATGTTTTTTCTCTGCACGAAGCTCTGTTTTCTCGGCATGAACCGTCTTGGCGTCTTTTTTGAGAAAACTCAAACAATTCTTGGAATTTCGCTGTAAAAATTGGACGAAATATTCTTAAGAAATTGAACTTATAGAACTTCTGGAATTCTTATGGAATTGAACTTATGGAATCAATTTATGGTGAAAGCAAATTTGTAAATGGTCTTCCTGCCTTAAGAGCATGACGAACATCGACATAACCTCACAAATTTTCAAAATTCATTTTCTCAGCGTCAATTAAGTTTACGGCGAAAAATCGAGCATAAGTCTTTGTAGAATTCATAGAGACAGAAATAGATGCTTGAATTTTACGATGAAAATGTATCGTCCTTGAGAAATTGCGATTTAAAAATTTCGACTATCTCTCTCGCACTCGTGTGTCACGTGGTACGTCTTCGACATGTCCTTAATGCTATTTTACCGGAACTTTCAAAGAACTTTCTAGTTGACAGAATCGGTAGATCGGTAGATCGGTAATTCGGTAGATCGAAGCATTAAAAGATATCGTTTGATGAAATTTGTCGATGTATCTCAGCACTTCAGAGCTCATGTTGCCGAAATCTTCGAAACTTTTATTTTTCTCACAATTCGCAGTACAAATTGTAAATATTTTCAAGGACGAGTCATAGAGCAATTGTGGACCGTTGCAAATGTTTCCGTGTACAACAATTGACACACAGCTGCGTTGTTATCGAAGCTCATCTCCCCGACCTTGAACTCCGGATTTACTGCCACCTGCCCAAAACATTCCGAATAAATTGAACATTTAAACGATTCTTTCGCAAAAATTGAAACAAAAAAGAAACTACATTAAACAAACAGACGTATAATGTAGATTTAGTAGAATTATTATTGAACACTATACTACTATACTATAATATAAATTATAGTACAATATTGTGATCGTAAATTATTTTTTAGGTATTTTTAATAAAATCAATTTCATATTTATAAATTATAAAATAAAGAAAGTACGATTGTAGTAATTATGCTTTATTTTATAGAAAAATTAAATCATAATTACGATAATTATACTTTAGTTGTGTTACAGTCGAGATAAAGAAGAATTTTTTGGAGAACAATCCAACATTTGTATAACTGTGGGGAAAAGCTATTTTTTAATAATTGACAAAATGACAAAAGTGATGATTTTAATAATTTTGTGATTGAAAAAATGACAAAAGTCACTTTCAAGTTAAAACTAAAAAAAGTCTAATGAAGTCACTTTTTGCCAAAACTAAAAAAAGTCTAATAAAGTCACTTTTTGTCAAAACTAAAAAAAGTCTAATGAAGTCACTTTTTGTCAAAACTAAAAAAAGTCTAATAAAGTCACTTTTTGTCAAAACTAAAAAAAAAAAATAGTCACATATAAGTTTTATCGGGAATCGAAGCGAGCTCGTTTTGGGTACTTTTACCTTGAAAGTGTAGTCGCCTGGTGCGAGTTCCGAAATATCGACCCACTGGCAGTCAATGTTGTGTTTGTATATGTCACTGCAATTGACCGATATGCCTTGATCGCCGAAATTAGCACACTTGTACCTACGAGAAGTAACACGATGAAAGAGGCAAAAATCGCGAGGAGAGAAATGACAATTTAAAAAAAAAAATTTTTTTTTTTATAATTTCAATCAACCTGGGACTGACGCCTGGTAGGCATTGATTATCTTCGAGGCAGAAGGACGCTTTGTGACCTTCGGCAACCCTCTTTCCCGTCGAGTCTATTACGTCAAATGTGGCGAACACTTCCATCGAGTGATAATGCCTGCGGTGATTGATTCGACGACACGATGACACGAACAGAACAGAAAGATTGACTTTTTTTTATGCTTCGGAGAGTTTGATTGGGAAAGACCGTCCAGCACGATAAATATCATAGAGAAAAAAAAAACAATTCTCTGGCAGTTATGACAGAATTGGTCAAGAAACACGAACTTCGATTGACCAGAAGCCTCAAAATTCCAAAACTACAAATTTCTTGAAAGTCATGCCAGCAAAAGCACAACATTTGTTTGGGTTTGTTTGGGTTCGTCAGTTCGATTTAAAACCCTTGATTTTAAACAAATCAAAACAAAACAAAATTTTACGAAATTTGTAGTTTCGGAATATTCAAATTCGGGATTTTGAGACTTCTGGTCATTCGAAGTTCGGGTTTACTATCCCACACCGTTGTGCCCAATCAGGTTCTAAAAATAGATATTTTTTTCGAATTGTTTTCCAATTTCTAATTGTTCAAAAATTTTCCGTTTTCTCCAATTTTCCACATTTGTGACCAATCAGGTTCTAAAGAGAGAATTTTTTCCCCAAATTGTATTTTTTATTGATAGATATTTCGAAGCAGCTTCGAGGAAGAAAAAAAAATTAAGGGGGCAAAAAATAACTCTTTCGTTAATAGTTGGATACGAAATTTTATCCTAATTTTAACAGTTATAAATAACCATACCCGATAACCATACCCGATTATTTGAAAATGATTATTCTATCGAGCAGCTTTAACGAAAATATGTTGGGTGAAAATAAATTTGTTAATTTCGGAAAAAAAACTCACATGTGACACATGTGAATTTCGACCATTTTTCCAATTTCCAATTGTTCCAAAATTTTCCATTTTTTCCAATTTTCCACATTTAAGACCAATCAGGTTCTAAAGAGAGAATTTTTTTCCCCAAATTGTATTTTTTATTGATAGATATTTCGAAGCAGCTTCGACGAAGAAAAAAAAATTAAGGGGGCAAAAAATAACTCTTTCGTTAATAGTTGGATACGAAATTTTATCCTAATTTTAACAGTTATAAATAACCATACCCGA
>JAPYZJ010000214.1:0-71517 GCA_030522765.1 Ophioninae sp. B BG-2022a
TATCGATATGATTCCAACGCCATTATTTAAGTCAGGCAAAAAGCTTTTCCAAACCCACCAAATAAATGTCCATAGCTAATAAGAAGCCTACCCTACGACCTTTTGAAATATCGTGGTTTTTGAGATTTCGGAAAAGTGGCCAGGAAAGTCGAAAAATATTTTTTTCCGTTTTTAAACTCTTAAAAGGATCTATTTAATCGAAAATTTTCCGCTGATTACGAATATGCCCGATTTTTTCCCGAAAGTGCAAAATTAGACTAGAAAAATGTGAAAAACCTTTCTAGAATATTTTTTCGACATTTTTCCCTAGAAATGTCGAGTTCAATGCTTATTAAATTGTGGCTTTGTCTTCAAGGTATAAAAATACATCGTCATAGACCTGCGCATGTAGGCAAATATATGTACCAGGGCGAAAGGAGGTCGAAATCGAACCCATACAAATTGAAAGACCGCTAACGGTACACCTGTCGCCATCTCACGTCGGGAGCTCGAACGTCCGAGTTCGTCAGGATTCTCGAGAGAATGAGGGTCTCAGAAATACAGTAACTTTACTCCGAAACAGGGATTTCCTGAATGAGCTCATTGGTCGTAACGCCTCGTCGCATTATTTAAATTCGAAACGTAAAATTGCAATGATAATGATTACGAGATTTCTTTTTCTAGAAAATCAATATATTAATTCACGTTAAATGGTTTGTGTTTTTTTTTTTTTTCGTGGAGCGAAGGATGCTGAGGAAGCCAAGTTTTTATCAGGTTCCGATTAAAAAGACATTTGGTTGAACGTTGCGCAATGCGAAAGCCGCATATTTTTGATTATTATAACTGCATTTATGCATTTCACCTCAGGGCCTCGGTCTTTCTCGAGGTAGACTGGAAGTGGAACTGTAACTCTTATGGCCAACTTTTCCTTTATCACGAGCTCGCTATCGCTCGTATTCCTTCTTTACCTCGGTTACATCGCTTCCTTGAGTACAATTTCCACTATCATTCTAATATTCCGTTCGTGGAGTTCTCTGCTCCCCCCCCCCTCTTTTCTCTCTCTTTCTCTCTCGTCCTCTATCTGCCAAGTTTCCATCGAGAATTTCCACCTCTGATCTACTTATATATTTTCTTTGCTCGGTGAAAGTCGCTCTCGCGAGTTTCCGGGCAAAGTGCTTCCCTCCCTCCTCCTCAAAAGGACTGAAGCAGAGCGTTAAGAAAATATGGAACTAGGTACTCGGGGCCACAAAGACCCCTCTTCATTTGCCATTTCCCAAGCGCGTCAATCTTCCCCGAATCGCCAGAGAAAAACAAAATAAGAATGAGAAACTTATTGGAAATTCTCGAGATGTGCCCCCATTGTAATTTCTTCGAAGGATATTGCCGCTGAATAAAAAGTCGTACCGAGCACCAGAATTAAGATTTTCGTCATTCTCGCTCTTGTACGAGAAGAATTATTTTTCCTTCTGTCATTGACGAAGTAAACGATTTTTTAATTCGTTCGAGTCAAAGAACGTTAAATCCCTATTTCCGGTTAGGATTTCGAAAAGAGATTTTCCAAAAGTACTCTATATACAGAAAAAAATAATAATTTATTTCTTTTTCAATTATTTAGAAAATTACAACTTATTCATAGAAAATAAACATTATTTTCAACATTTTATAGACCCTTCAGTGAAAAATGATGTCCTGATCAGTTTTTTAATTTTTTTTATCGATTTTGCTGAAAAGCTGAATTTTAAAAAAATGCAGATTTGACAAGAGGATAAAACAGTTATTTATCATCGGGATCCAACGTGGATCTTGACGTCACGACGAAATCGATTCAGCCTTATTTTCGTACGTTCGTATCGTGACAAAAAAACCACGATGATGAACCGTAAAAAAAAAAAACATCCAGCTTTGCAAAAATGGGATTAGACCAAGCCAGAGAAAATTATCATTTGGTTTACGACTCGATTTATATCCTTGCTGTTTTGGTGATCGATCGATTTTTCGTCTCGTGGTCACGCCCGCGAGTCTTTCATAAATAAACATTCGCTGCGCAATCCCCGAAACGTCGAATAGACCAATCGGAAAAAAGCTTCGCGAAGCGAACTAGAGACAGGAAAGGACACCAGTTACTTCTTTACTCTCACGTGAATAAGTTCGTGAAAGCTGAGCCACCCCAACCCCCTTAAACAACCCCTTTACACCCAACCTCCACCCTGAGACATCCTGAGACTCTTTCTCTCCTTTCGTGCACTTGGCTCGTTTTATTGCCCTGGAGCCAGCCAAAAACAAATCCATTCGGGGATGAAAGGTCTCGGAGTTTTTGAAAGAACGAAAGTGTGCGTGCGTGCCGACTCGTATATGTCTTCAGAGCAATGTGCATTTTCGGATACTGACGCGGAGCTGCATCCTTTCGACGCAAAATCTGAGAGATACAACCCCCTTCCTCCCGCCCCATCCTCTTCCTTTTCGCCGCACTGGTAGGTACGTCACCCGAGGACATTTACGACGGCGAACAAACGGAAGAGGGAACACCAATTTTTTTCCATCTCCACTTCCGAAATATCACTTCTTATCATCTTCAAAATGGTCGGTGAAGAGTGAAAGGAGATGAGAGTAGAGGGACGAGGAAAGCTTCAACGAATTGGCGAAACGTCGCGACGAAAATGTCCACCCTTAAAGTCTCACTCGAATTCTTAACGGAATAGTCCGGAAACACAGTCGTGTGAGATTGGAACTGACGTTTGGTTTTTTTTTTTTTTTTTTTTTCGATCCGTGTCGTGAATTTCCAGTGGTACGAAAGAAAATGGGATTCGAGATATTTATTGATGATTCGAGAAAATAAAGATCGTTTGAAAAATGTACTGTTAGATTCGTACCAGCAACGACAAAAAAACGTATTAGTATCAGTTGTAGGTAATTTAGCATTTGAAACTTGAAATAATGACCATCATCAATATTTATGAAAAATTATAGTAATTGTACAATACGTGATCATTTGATAATTTAGTAATCATTATATATATTGAATAATTATTATCATAAATATGTATGAAAAATGCAAGTAATTATCTACTTTCTACCAAGCCAATGAACTAATAATTGTAACTTAAATTAATTATCAACATATTTATCGAAACTCCAAGTTATTATTTACTAATAATCCAATAATCTAGTAATTGTAACTTGAAACAACCATCATCATGAACATTTATAGAAAATCCTAAAAAACTTCCATCTCCAATTTCATCACACAATTATTTAATTAGAAAAATCTAAGTAACGTCGGACATCTAATCTTTTCAGTAAAAAATCTTTACTTCCCAAAATAAACATCAGAAGAAGCATTACGAGGGGATGACGTTCAAAACCATTTTAGACATACATAACCCAAACAAACACATAGCTGTAACAGGAAACGTTGTCATCATCGTATTTCGATATAACCAGCTGAAGGTCCGAAAAAATAAATATTCCAATCTTATTACATCATTAAGGCCTACAAAAACGCAATAAATTCAAATAATTTTGTCAATTAACAGTCAATCGAGTTTGGGAACGTGGCACAGCGTGTCGCTTCGAGATTTTGACTCGGCTGGTCACACTGATCGAATCAGATTTTTGTCCAACACTGATTCCAACTATCTACTTGGCCAACGATGTTTTTTTTTTTGTTTTTATTTGCGAGGACATTATCACGAGCGCGGATGTAGCAATTAAGAAAATGACTAAATTACTTGCGACCGGTAAGAAAAATAGCAGCTAATAATTATGCAAATGTGTTGGATGATCCGGTAAATATGAGCCCGGGGGGCGAACATGCCTGTGGCGTAAACGAGCCAGAGTTACATCCTGAGAGTTGCGAAAGGCGCGGTTTCGAGGAAGGATATGGATAATATATATACGAAACGAGGTTTGAGCGAAAGATCCAACGGATGACTCGTGCAAAGGGGCTTATAAATTACTCGAATTAGCGAGAGATCCCCCAAGGGTCTACGGATCAGCACATTCGGCTCGAGCACGAGCCCCCAGCGAACTCTGACGAGAAACTTGCCTCACTAATGTTAAAATCTTTATGCCGACTTGGCTGTGGGTAAAGTATCCTTTCGCGCAGCATCCGACATCGCCGGCGGGATGAACCTTGCCACTCTCTGTATACGTAATGTGTCCAGACGTACACGTGAATGCTCAATGCTAATTTTAGGTACTATCAACTTTGGAGACTTTCCCCAGACGTTCGAATACCTATGGACATTTTTTCTATGATTTATTATTGTTAAAGATAATAATTACGGTAATAATAATCATTTTTTTGGAAATTATGATTTTCTAAAATATGATTTTCAAAAATTTGAATTTTGAAAATTATGATTTTTAAAAATTAAAGATCTCTTAAATAATTATTATTAAAAACATAATAATGATTATTTTTAATGACAATGCATGTGTTTCATTTTTACTATTATATTATTATATTGATAATTATTTTTAATGATAAATAAAATCATTATGTTTATATTAGGTATTCTATTCTTCATATTCAAATTGTTATCTTTATATTACGAAAAATCGATGTTTTTCCACGCGTTATAAAAGCCCTCGAAGATAATATCATCGTTTCATTGTTTTTGTGAAAGTTACTTTTTCGATGGAACACTTGCTAATCAGCACTTCATCAATTTCAAATAAATACAAAAAAGATTACTTAATCAAAGAATTCTGTCAAAAGCTGAACAGTTTTTTTTTCACGATGGATTCACAAGTTACCAAAAAATTAGGCAAAAGTTACAACAAACGTTGAAAATTACAATATCTTCAATTATTTCTGTTTGAAGAATATTTTTAAAGAAAAAAAGGATATTATATTTTAAAAGAAAAAAAGAATATTATATTTAAAAAAACCCAAGTTTTATTCTATCTATATTAAAACCTATATATACCCAAATATATATATAGACAACCAAATTATTGGTCGATACTAATGAAGCGATAAAATCAACAAAAAATATTGATTTCCCTCTCTGCATTACACACGCAAATTTTTGCATCAAATTTGTTTTCACATATGAATCAACGATCATCAAAGTCATGATTTTCACGGAATCGTTGCAATGTTCAACCCAATTACGAGGATAAAACTGGAGAGTGTTCGGGTGGTCCGAGCATGGATTATCTGATCAAATCAAATTAATTCGTGGACAATTAAAAAATGAGAATGATGCGGAAACGCACCTCATCAGTGCAGCCGTGAAATGAAAAACCACGCGTGACGATTATATAAAACAGGTTGACTCAGTGACGCTGAAACGCATTTGGTACTCGTCAGCGAACTCGATCAGCTCCGACCCTCTAATTTACTAATTGGATCAAATGGTCTCTTCCTCGCGTTTCTATACTGTAAACGTGATTGTCGATCGCGTGCAACCGAATTTCGTTGATTATCGGCTCGACGATAAATCTCACGAATAAACACAAAAATACATACATATGCTTTCACGACGCAATGATTTCATGTCGGAGACAGCGGTAATTATCGTTCAGCGATGAAACGACGAATCACGTTTATTAGTATGGCTCGTTACTAATCGCTGCTGTGGATGTCACGAAATCAGGATTTTCGAACGCCAAAATATCGATACCTGTCGGAGACATTCGGCTGAACCAAAATCTCACTCCAATTTTTTAAAAATAACTCCAATGTCCGTAAAATAATATACACTTTGATGCGGAAATTAAACCATCGGAATTCAAAATTCATTCACTCCGAAAGCCACACATCCGAGATTTTCATTCGAAGGTGATCGATGAAAAATTTCAATCATGAAACGCAACTACGACGAAAAAAATATCTCGACCCAAAGCGTAAAAAATATTATATCTCAAAATTTCAAACTTCACTTTCTTGATCGCCTTAACTATTTTTTTTTTAGTTACAATTTCATTGGAAAAAAGCGATCTTGTTTGAAAAACGAAATAAAAACATCGAAGCAAAATATATCTATCTAGAAAAAAAAACAAGAGTTCATAAATCCGTGTTAAAAATTTGTCGTAATACGTAATTTACGTAATTGATTAATGAAAACATTAACCCGTAAAATGAAACGGACTCGAACTTGAAAAACGTGATCCTAAAAGTACAAAAAATTCACCTAAACCACTAAAAACTGCATTTCTAAAATTTGGCAAAAGAATATTCCACCCCCACCCAAAATCATTCCAAAAATCCATCCCATTTGAATAGTCAAATAAAAAAAAATTGCACCCAGTCGTAACTGCCCAGAAAAACCCAGGGGTCGGAAAGTCGATTTAGAAATGTCAAAAAATTCAATTAAGGAGAAAAAAATAAAATTGACGACTAGAATTTTGTCCAAGCTTCAAAAAAAACCCGTGGACTCTCGACGTACAGTCGAGTTATCGCCGTGGAGAACGCACGAGTTTTGCAGATAACGATTATCAACCACGATTTGGAACACTATTAATTCGTTTGCCGCAGAGATGAAAAAAAAAAAAACCTGGTTGGGAGATTCGAAAGGAATTATACCGCGTCACGTTTGTTGCGCACACAGCCATGCATCAGTACATTTTATCATCGGTGCCGCAAATTCAGCAGGACCAGGATATTTATACGGTTCGTGACAGGGGTGGTTCACACGATGGAAGCTCTCTACGTTGGACATACAATTCTGCGATGCTTACGAACGATGGCTCCCGGTCCTGCTGGTTGCTGCCACAAAACACAACAGCTTCGAACTTTATAGCCCAAGCGTATAAACGGCGAATCTGTCAATAAATCAGCGTGCCACCGTGACTGTAAATAAAACAGATGATAAATAACAGTTTTGCCGGGGCATTGGACACATCTCACTCGGTAGCTCGGATGCCGAGTCCGAGCTTGGCCTCGGAAAACGTACGTGATTAACCGGCCTTCGGTACGCAACGCGCAAAATATTTCGCATATATATAGATAGAACGAAAACTGAAAATGTAAAACATACATAAGCACGGACTGCGCCCATATTTTTCTCCTCCGAACAACCCCTACCGATCGTCGCAATTTCATTATTTTTTCCAGCTCCAATTTCCCCAGGTTTCCTAGCTAGTTTCAAAGTGGGGTATATTCGTGGTACGGAATCCAATGAGAATCACCAATGATCGATTTGGATCCTCTGCGATAATATGGGAATTATTGAGAATTTAAATCGTCTTCGTGATATCGAATTGGGAATCTTAATTGGAATACGACATACGAATGCGACGTTATAGAGTAGCCTGGTGCAATGACACATTCACTTGTCATCTAGTAGCTTGATGAAGGATTATTATCAAGGGTTGGGCAAGGGACAAAATTGGAATCGGATGAGCATGAAGAATTTGAATTGGGAAAATTGAGAATTGAAATTGGACGAGTGTTGAATTTGGAACGGAGAAGTATGGAATTTTGATTTGTTCGGGAAAAAATGGAATTTGAATTTCGACTGGAATTGGATTTGGACAGGTATAGAATTGGAATTAGGCAGTTATATAATTAGAATTGCGTATAGAATTGCAATTGGGTAATAATAAAATCGCAATTGGATAAGTATGAAATTTGGATTGGGCAAGTAGAGAAATGGAAATTGGAAAATTGTAGAATTGCGATTGGACAAATATCGAATTGCAATTGAAAAAGTATCGAATGAGAATTGGACAGAGTAGAATTCAATTCAATCCCTTTTGCACTTCGAGTATCCCTTAGTTTCCCTTTGCCCTCCTGCAAATACGATTATTTCAAAAAAAAAAGTAGCCATAGCTGAGAAGATCGATTAATCAGAAAAATTGCATGTAGTCCACTGATCGTCGGCATACTTTTCGTTAAATTCTTTTTCAAGCACCCGCCGAACGTGTTCGAAGAAAAGTCACGAGTTTAACTTTCCACTTTGGAGCGAGCGAATTTAACGAAAACTTCGAAACCTTTGAGTGCCCTAAAGAAATGTTTGCGAACACTCGCGTTTATTTTTATTTTTTTTTTAACTGCTCCGCGATAATTATTACGCTCATTTCTCGGTCGCAATGTCACGTAGAAATGGGCCATAAAAGTCTCAAACGACGTCGAAGGGTCGACCCCTCCCAGGATTCGAAAACGAGCGAAACTTTTCGTCTCTTTTAACAGTCGTTGAGATACTTTCCAGTCACGTATACCCGCGACTAGTCGTAATCGAGATTTTAAGGGAAAACTTTTCGAAACTCGTATGCCATTGCCCCCCTCGCGGTATCATGGCTGGTATGGCACGAAAGGAGACGATTTGGATTCGATGGTGTAAGCTTGTCGGAATTGCTGCTACATCGAGTCATTAGCGAGGAACGAACACTTGTGGTTCGAGACTCGTAGCGACGTTATGCACTATAAGGGCTTTCAAATGGTCCGGAGCTTGTGCGAGGGCTTTTGCCCATATTCGATCGGCAACTCCTCCCATTATTGGCTACACTTAACGTTCCGTAAGTTTTTAATCCGAAAATATCCTTATCGATGCTACGTGCCGGAAAGCATTTTCGAGTAGGATCGAATGAACTCGGATTCCCAATCTGCGCCAATCTTCATAAGGAAAAATTTCATTCTCGATTTGATTTTTAATTGAAACAATACTTTTCGTTTTTAACGTCAATTTATAAATGCTAATTGAAAAACAAAGCAAAACGCTGCGCAAAATGGTATTTTAATACCAAAAACTTAAATTTTGAATATTTTCATAAAAAACTTGGTAAAAAAAACAAAGAAATGTTTCTATTGTACATTTCTTTCATAATTTGTATACTGATTGTTTAAAAATTGGCGAAAGCAAAATTGTAGTGAAACAATATTTTTTTGGTACATTCAGATCGTCTTATTATTATCATGAATTATTCAAAAATATTTAAACATTGACTTTGCCAATGATCATTGAATGATTTATTGTTAAAATAAATCATTCGCTATTTCATAGATCGTTGAGAATTATTTATTTGAAACTTAGATATTTTCAAAAATAGAAGAAACTAGAATATTTTCAGAATTTTCAGCGATTTAATTCCCTTCGTTTTGTAACACTTAAATTAAACAATGAAAAATTCTAAAACACTTAACAAATTGTTATACTATCAAAGCTATCATGCCTGAAAATTTCACAAATTTTGACAATTTCTTAATATCCATTCAAGAATGGCTCAATATTAATTTCTCTCTTCAACTGCAAAGTAATTGGAAAATAATAATAATAATAATAGTAAAGTATCTTTGAGGCGAAAATATCGATTTTTCGAAACATCTGGATTACGATACCCCCTCACTGAAGAATGTCAATGGAAAAGCACTCGATTTTGACACAGTAAAGAATCTTGCGAGGTAAAATGGACCCCTGTGAGCTACTGGCTATTATTTTTTAATTTTCGGTCCTAAGCGTTTAGACTTCATCAGGTACGTAAAGATTAATTGGGATATGAGGTGAATGCTGTACGGTGATTAATCAGCGTGGCGCGTGTCCGCGTGAAAATAGAATCTCCGTTGGGCCACACGTAAGAAAACTAATTTGAATTCCTCGCGTATGGGCTGCAAATACAAGTGAAACGAAGGTGGAGAATGGACCAGGTTCGAAGAGGAATTGGACTGCTTTATAGTCCAATTGCCACGCCTTTCCAATTACGAGGGAAAGCGTCTAACATACGACCAGTGTTTTAGTCACTATGTACGTATCACCACTAACAATAGCGTCGTTTTTTTTCCACCTCCCTCTTGAAATCAAATGAACGTTTCCGGCGTTTCGAGTTCTACCGCGTGGTTACTTTTGTCAGCGGCATATTTGCGCGAACAATTACATGTTGAAAGCACTCTTCCTGTCTCTCTCTCTCTTTCTCTCTGTCTCTCTTATTTTCTCTCTTTCTTTTCATCTCTGCTATTCGAGAACGAAATAACTGTACTACCGGCACAACTCCTCGCACTTTATTACACAATTAATTATTTCTCTCAGCGAAGGGCCTTCCAGGAACTGGAAAAAAAAACTGGAAAAATGAAAGTGAAGTAAGCATTGGGTAGTCATAAAAATCACAAAAGGAAACGCGAGAGACAAAGGAACTCCGGAAAAACAAGCTCGCAGGATGGAACATTGTGAGCCCTTTTATTTCGCTTACGAAGCTTCCTGCGAAAGTTTTTATACCGATTCTGACTTCCTCACGGGGAAAACTTTCCGAGCCGGATAAAACGACGAGAAAGCAATCCGAGTGCTTTCAATATTCGCATACTATTTTCCGAATACGATTTAGATATATATATATATATTAATTTATTTCCATGTATTTTTAAATTGAATATGAGTTTACTAAAGGCACAAATGGAATAATATTCTTAAAACAAACTGTCAATGAAAATGAATTAAATATGTAAAAGTTTGAATTAAAGAAGAGCAGTGATAACAAAAATCTAATAATTCCATAGCATGGAAACTCCTCGAGTGTCCTTTTTCCGAAATCTTTCGATCAGTCCTAAAAAAAAGGACCTTGAGATAATAAAATTTAATGAAAATGTACACTCATATTTCCACGTGTTTTTATAAATTTCATAATAGCCCTTCGACCAAACTTCATTACAGAATGACAAAAAACAAAGATATTTTCAGAGATCGGTATTATGATAAGCGAGGAAGCTAAAAGTTATTCGAGGTATTATAGTTTATATTCAACAGCAACAACTATCATTAATTGAAAAAATCCATGACATAGTAATTTTGTATTATTAAATATTAATGGGAATTGCTAATCCTAATAGGATTTTTCCCAACTAATTTTTTCGTCCAAAACTGCAGCTTAACATTTCAAACTGTACTCAAACTACGTATATCGAAATATTTTTTTCAAATTTGATGTTTTCGAGCAGCAATTTTCCAGGATCGGAACTAGAATTCTTGCGAAAAGAAAAATCATTTTTCGGGACATATAATTTCGGAAAATGTTTCGTAACAATAAATATAAATGGGGGTAGATGTAATGCAAAATACGAGGCAGAGAAACGTGAAATTTGATTGTTTCTCGAGTTGACAGGGCATTCGTGAAAACGTGTAACGTATCCTACGTGTGTATTCGCGAATGCATCATCGCTTGGCAGTAAAATGGAATCCTCGAAGCACATGCACATGTCGTTGAACCGTTCACTCGTTGGCGGAGGAGACAGAGCCAGAGTCGAACGATCTGTTCCGCACTATCGTTTGTGCGGATGACTTGCTCCAGACAAAAACCTATATAACGTCCTGCCGCATGAACGATCATGGACATTGGCCGATGTTGACAATCCGATCGGCCAGAAAGCTTTACACACAGGATCCACGCACCTGTGTCAGAGATAGGCCGTGTTTCAATCCTTAACACACGATGTAACGTGACCTCGACGCTGGAAAATCTCCGATAGTTATCGAGAATGTACGTGTCGAAGACACGTGTAGGACATGGATTCCCGGTGTTATCGGAGCTCCCTTCCGTTATCGCGTTTCATGCCGTTTCAATCTTTGTTTTAATACGCGAAATCGTGCGTTTTCAAAATCCCGTGAAATCCTGGCTGACGAGGAACGATCGTAGGGTTAAAGGGAGGAGAGCCTCTCAGGGGAATATTAAACAACCGGGAATTTGCGATTTGACATTTATCGTTAATTACGAGAGGGTTGATATCGTTTCTAGATTTTTATTTTTTACTATTTTTTTGGCCGCTTACTTCGAAGTACATTTTTGGATTTTTCATAAAGGTCAGTTTAGGGGAAATCAATTTGAACCTTTTTGTTTTGAATTTTTCTAAAGAATTAATCGTCCGTCGTCATTTCGAAAAATCTTTTCGCCCTTCTCTTTATTTTTCCTGAATGCAAGATCAACCTAATCTGTCATTCCATTTTTCCTAAACATAAAATCCAATTCAGAGAATTCTACGAAATTTTTTCCATTTCTTCCAGTCCTCCTGAAAAGACAATTTTCAACATCAGACATATTTTTTTTTTCTAAAACAAGCAGCATTGAAAGAATTCTAAAAAAAGAAATTCTAAGAATTCAAAAAATGTTCTTTCCACTCTGGTCCATTTATCGTCAAAATTTCACCACGACAAACTACAGCGTCACCCAACTTTTGTTCATGTCACCTAATGAATCAAATTTTCAAATGAGCTGGCAATACTCGTCTATTCTGCAGATTCTGGAGTTCCTTAGTCCTCGTACACACACGTGTACTCAAAATATGCGCATTCAAATTAACCTCATGGGGGACTGGATGAGAAGGGAGAAAGAGGAGCAGGGGAAAGCCTAAACGTAGAAACATGGCGAATCGATAAAGTTTCCGGTCCACACCGGCTGTACAGATAATAACGAGGCCAACTGCATTACAGATATTATGCAGTTTGCGAACGTTCAACTCGTGTATGGGCTCGTGTGCGCATAAACACCCACATGTAGACTCCCATGAATTTACAGCTTGGTGGTTACAATGAATACAGCTATGCGAAGATCAAGCCCTCCATGGTAACTTTATACCTTTTGGCTGGGCGCATTATTACCGAAAAGTGGCAAATGAGGAAGGCCTATACCAGATATGGGTCGTTCTTTTTTTTAACCCACAATAAAACGACGTTTTTCTATTTTTTTGGTTTTTGAACTACACATAATTGTGACTTTTGTGGGATTAAAAAAAAAGTTGCTTCTGTGTTTTCATTAGGACTAATTAAAGTTTCCTTTCCAAGTTGCTTCTGTGTTTTCATTAGGACTAATTAAAGTTTCCTTTCCGGCTAATAAAAATTCTTTTTTAACGTCGGTTTTTTTTAAAAAAATAGTGTGACAGAGTGGCCTTTTTCTGTAGAGACCACATTTCGGTTTACCAGTCTGTCACGGCATTCTACGGAAAACAAACGTATAAAATATACTGGTTAGAGAAAATGAAAAATTATATAATATTAATAGATAAGAAAATATGGACGTTTATTTGCAACGAATTAAAAAATCGTAAATATCAATATTCCAACGAAATGCCATAATAAGACGAAGGACAGACTATTGTAGGTTAAAAAGAAGAACGCGCCATATACGGGAAAACGAGGAAAAGACAATTTCCACTGTCTTACGAACGCGCGTATCATCGCGTTAATGATATTAGTATTAATATCGTTCCCGTTCGTAACAATCAGCTTCAGAACAAAACGTTACGGAAAATCGTAATCTGATACCTCCAGGCTGGAATATATGGAAAATACTCGAAATTCTACTCCTAGTTTCAGAGCTGAAAATTCTCCGGAGTATTCATTGGCTAATTAGTCCAATATCCGGTCATATCGATTCTTCGACTAACAAGGTTTCAGCCAAAACGAAGAATCGAGAATTGCTGGTTCTACTTTTAGTAATCACTAGGGAAAACTGGAAAAGTATCGAACGCCGTGGTCCAACAGGCTCGAGTGATAAAGCTGAAGTTTTCGGAAGAAATAAATAAAACGTGACTAAATCATGAGAGTGTTTAGAGAAAATTAAATTTTCTCTAAACAAAAGAAAATCGTTCTCGAAATTGATTCGATATTCAAATAGATCTATTTTCAAGCCATCAGCGTTATCTATGGTCGCTAATTAACGCTAATTAGACCGAAATCACTAATTAGAAGTTAATTAACGATTGCAATGATCAAACTGTCGATGAAATTTTATACGAGTTTTTTAAATTAAAAACTATGTTTTTCAAAACAATTCACATAATTTTTCGATATTTAATGAACTTAAATGATTTGAAATTTGGTAAAATTATTCAGTCCAACAATAAATTAATCTTGATCGATCTTCTTCAGAATATTCTTTTTCATTACTTATTACCAATAAAAATGTCATTTTTTCTCAGCAAATCGACCATAAACTCAACTTTATTTTTTAATCATTGAAAATCGACAACAAAAAAGACTCAGTCAAGTCTGAGCCATATATATTTCTATATATATTTTCATTAAAAAAAACTCGACTCTTTTTATTGAAATCCATCGGGTATCCAAAATGCATTCGTTGAGTTTCACGAGACTATTTATAACCCTTTTCATTATTACAAAACAAAAAATGAAATTTAATGCAGAATATCATCCATGTTCATTCAAATAAATTTACAGTAATAAATACATAAAAATAAAATAAATAATAAAACCAAATAAATAAATAAATACGAAATAAATATGAAAATCAATTTTTTTTTCTCCTGATTTTCGAGCTGTTACACTAAAACAAACCCCTCGACGAAAATACTTAAAAAAAAACGCAAAGTGAAAGAAGCTCGTAGTGGAAAAATATGTTTCGTTGCACGGTACACGAAATGCAAACGCGAAATAATTGAGACTTCGTCAATGGGCTTTAATCGTTCAGCAGATGCACGAACTTACGGAATGTCGCACAAAGCCACAATTCGGAGCTGAATGGGGAAGCAAAAAAAAAAACGAGGCGCTACACACGCAGTACGATGAAAACGAGACGTCGAAACGCCCAGTGGAACAAGTAATTTTGGAACTGTAAGCCCCTCGAGGTATCCTTGTTTCGCAGTCGAGCCCTTTTCACCGTTTCCTCTATTTCGCCGAGATTGCAGAGAGTTCCCAACCCAAACCCAAGCCTGCACGCGAGCGCTTCCATTTTCAAAAGTGACCCGCGCTCCTGGTCATCTAAGCCCCGCTGTCGGTCTAGCCGTGAATTCAGCGGCAATTTCACGAGCAAAAAAGACAAAAAAAAAAGAAAGAAACAAAGCCCTCCGTCGACTATTGTATTCGCGAGCAACTTGTATTAACGTTGGCTTCTCTCGCTTTCGCCCTCGGAGGATCTAATTTTCCGTCTGGCAACCGAGAATTTTCGTTTTTAGCTTTCATCCCGCGAATTCCTACCCGGCGCAATATCGTCCTCGTCGCCCCGTTTACTCTCCATTTTCCTACCACTCTGAAGAAATATTTTTATTTCGTTCGTAATAAAAAAAAAATCTTTCTACGAATTTGAGGAAAAAAGTTCGGAAGGATTCAGAAGTAATAAGAAAAAATATATTCAGGGCTTAACGGGTTACGAGACATGACGGAAAATTCGTTTATTCAAAATAACGTGGATTCTCAACGAATTATCATTTATCAAAATAAAAAAATCAAATACCTGACGAACGCATGGGAAAAACACCGTGAGAAATGCTGAGAATCTTTTTTTGGACTATATATGAAAAGGTATACGAATTTTTTTCAGACGGATTATTCAGCATACGTTCAAGTAAAAAAATGTTATTTTTGTTATTACTTAAAAATAATAAATAAATATAAAATCTACAACAAACAATTAAAAAATGTAAAAAACCCACATATTTATTTATACAAATTTTACAAAAATTGCGAACTTTTCGAAAAAAGAATCGATTTTTTGCTAAAAAAAAAAGAACTATTATATTTATAACGTACAAAGTTTACATTGAATCGAAATGTCCCTGAGTACTTCTATAAAGAAGACGGTCTTGAAGTACCATGTTCGTCAAAAATGAAAAAAAAAGTTGTCATGCAAAAAAATCGTTCGCAGAGTGTCAACAATTTTTTTTGCCATAAAATCAAATCCATATGTTTTTTATGATATTAAAGAATTATTTAGGCGATTAAGGAAGCACGATTTTTTCAATATATGAAATTGAAATTACCTTTTAATTGCCTGTCAATTATCGAACCCAAACAATTCCAACAAATCCAAACAAACGTCGTATCCATTAGCAAATTGTTTGGAGTTTTCGTATCGAACCCGGATTGTTTGCTCATACTCATCTTTTTGTCCTGACACGTTGACACGTGCGTCACATCGCGTCCCCTTGACAGTTTCCGGTGCACTCCAACCTAATAAATAACTCGTCCCGGGAGATTCGACTACCGCAACATGTCCTTCTTCCGCTGGAATCCAATACGACAAAGTCATGAGGGATCGACGAAACACATGGAATTTTCCCGACTGCCAATCATATTTGTATCGCGGAATTACGTGAGACAGCGAAAACGCGGATTGCACAATAATTTGTTTATACTACTCGGCGGTTTATGGGCTCTCACGGTATCACACAATATGGATACTTTCGAAGCCGAGGCGACAGAAAAACTCAAGTACGTTTTCGTCGATGATTCTATCGAATTCCAGAATCGCTAAACAATCGTTAAATATAAAGAAATATAGAGGAATTATAGTAATATTGAGAGAAAATATTTAACACGATTTCATAACCTTAAAAAATCGAGAAAATGTTCTGTCACATTTTCATCGCGATTCGTCCATATTTCACATAGTGAGAATATTAAAAAAAAACGTTTTGCGTAGTTTTACAAATATAAATTGAAAAATTCGAATTTAATAAATATAAATTAAAAAAAAATGAATTATTTGGTAGAAATACAAATAAGAAATAATCTGAGTCCATGAAAATAAAAAATGTAGCTGGGTTTTCATAAAATACAAAATTTGTGCGAAAATCCGTGGAAATATCAAATGTGGACGAAATTTTATAAAAATGTGAAATGTGGATTTAAAAAAAAACCAAACTTGGATTTTGCTGAGATTTAACAAAAAAAGTATAAAAACCAATCTTGATAGCAAACATATCTCTATCTTAAAGATTACACATGTACGTTCTTCTATTTTAAGAGCAAATGCTTTAATGGAAGTAAAAATAAAACCAAAAAATTTCCATAACAAAATTTTCCCAAAACTTCACACATTTGGGTTTGTTCACATTTCTTTCGGATTTTTTGGATTTGGCATCCAAAAATATCTCTCAGGCCTAGATCCCCGAACAAACCCAAACAAACACAGATTCCTCTTCTTCTGCCTCCGCCTCCTGGTAGTGACCCAACCATCCTATTTTTCCTAAATCCGTCTTGTTAAAGATTCCATATACCACTTATTCCAAACAATTAAATTCTGGTATTAAAAATTCCAGAAAGATACTCGGGACGAGTTGGCTCTTGGTCAGTCATCTGGTGGCGGTGCCCCTGATAATCAGGAAGCTACGTTTGCACTATTCGATAGTGATAGGAGCGATAGGAATGAGCCTGACGTCATTTTTCTACTATCTGCGAAGCGTGGAAGCCCTGTCGGTCGTAATTTGCTTGAGGAATGTATTCGTGGCGCTTTTCGACGTGAGTTCAACGATATACGTGATGAAGTTGGCACGAATATGTTCGAGGGTACGAGGAAGCGCGTTTTCGACGGAGATTCTGACAGCGCGTGGATTCGCGACGATATTCGGTTGTACAGCAAGTTTGGTGTCATCAGCGTGGTCCCGATACCTCCAGGAATCAGAGATAAAGGAGGAGTCCGTTGGGGTTTGCGGAGTGAGCGTTTGCACGCGAAAATTATCGAGGAAGTCACGACTGGCTGGTACACTGAGCGCTGGTCAGAGTACGTTATTGATCGCGGTTGCGATCGTAGTGGGGCTCTCGGGTGTAATACTGATAGCCATGTATTTGAAGCCAATAGGGAGTTTGGGTGAGGCGGATCAATCGGACGAGCCAGGAATCTCTAGTCCTTATCAAGTATTGAAACAATTCTCAAAACCAGGCGCTAAACGTTTAGCAATCCTGATCACCAGTTGCATATTCGTGAACGGTATCAACGACGAATTCGTGCTCGCCTACGTCACGTGTTCCTTTTCATTGGACTACGTAATATTCATCAACAGTTTGAAAGAATTTTCGATAATGTTCGGAGCCATGAGTTGCCTGACGTTGGTCGATGTCGCAGGTTTTTATTGGCTCTACGGTATCGCCCTGTTGGGCCAGATGTTGTGTTGCGTGAGTTTCCTGGTATGGCATTTGGATGAATACGAAACCCAGTCGTCCCGCATGATCGTTTATCACTTACTGTTCGCGAGTGTTAGCGTGGAAATGTCAATTTTGCAGCTATTCGTGATACAGACCTTGGGCGACCAAGAGGTTTCAGCTTGGTGTTTCTATCGCGTCATCACTGACGCTTCTGTCATTCTGAACAACGTCGCTGACACTTACCTCTGTGGCGATATCAAACTATGGATAGCAACCGCCGTTGGTCCAATTTCGATGATCGCTTTGGCCACCTATTCCCGTTCGTTCGGAATCAATCCGTGTTTGAACGAATGTTGCTCGCTACTGATCAAAACGTCGAGAAAGACGTACGCCAAACCTGCCAGCTTTGACCTCAAGATCGTCGTGGAGGAATCTCAGAGTATTCGAAAACTGGAGACACTTTTGGAACGAAGATATACCCTGGCTTCGAAACGCCTCTTTCCACCACCCAATAATGGTCTTTCGGAAACGTTTCGCGAAGTAGAAGCTCGTTGAAAACGAGCGAATCAAGCGAGGCTTACCATTTTACGATGAAGTAACCAAATGGACTTTTATTCGTAGAAAGGTACCGGTTACATCGTATTTGTATCGTGATTGGTTGGGTTAGTACAGAGTCGAGGATTCGCAGAGATTGCTACCTGCCGAGTATGTCAATGTCGGTATGTTTTCACACGGAGTATATAAACGGGCTGGATGAACCGCGAAACCAATCGAACACGGTGATGCACTTCGGTACACGGCTCTAACGGAATTATGAAGTGACAGAGGCGGAGCTGGCCGCAGCTGTCGCTACTCCAGCAGTCGTTGCGGCGGAAGTTGGCAAATTCGGTGGAGCATAGGGACTTCCGCATAGTTGATCAGCTATGCGACCGCCTTCTCGCAAACCACTTAGGAAAGCACCGTGCACCGTTGCCGGATAGTTACGTATGGTGTGCTCACCTAAAATGGACGATATCGCAACATACCATTGTATCAGTCACACTTGTAACGTTTAACGAGCTCCGATAGAGTGCCTGTTCATTATAGATATAATATCTGGGGATTCGATAAGCGAATACCAAAGCCATGTTTAAATTACGTAAATGATTTTTTTCTGTATTGGAAAAATCAAGAAATTGGACAAAATGGACAATTGGACAAGCTATGATGTTCACAGGCTTGATCTGCATATATTTCGTATTGCAGCGAATTTTTTCACTTCGTTTGAGTTGGGATACCAAATAAAATATTACCGTATCAAACTGTCCTCGATTCAATGTGACTAAATTTAGAAATAAGACAAGAATCAAACGTCTCCAAGTAAAGCATATTCCATGTTCGTCAAGATGAGGTTCTTTCGACCATCATGTCTTTTAATATATTGTTGGACGGATATTTGCAGTTTATTTCAACATCTTTTCTGCTGTAAATAATTTTAACTACCGATGTATTCCAAAATGATTTCAAAAGTCAATTTCAAAGTCCGGATTGTTATATAGCAATACAGCGATGTCTGACAAGAGGATTTTTTTTTATCTCGAAGGACGAAAACCGAAGGAATTATTCAGATTGTCATTATGTTAAGATTGAACTAACCAGCGAAGAATAATCTCGGTTGCGGCGGTGCGGTTCCCGGCGGTTGATTGGGTGGAGCTAGTGGAGCAACCGGCGCAGCTAGAAGATCGTAATCGCTTCCGGAACTACCAACCGCCACGAAACTGTAAGATCCTCGTGCCCAAGGATCCGCGCGCCATCTCGTTACCACGCTTTCGCGCGGTTGCGGCACTACCTGATTTCCAAAAATGCCCTGTCGACGAGAAAGCCACACTTTTGAGAAAAAAACGTCTACGTTCCTCGAGTCAAGACTCTTCTACGAGAAAACGGTTTTGGAGCGCAGAGCGCTGCCGGGAAAGTTCCGAGTGAAAATCAGTTGCAAAAATGACCGGAAGTTTGATAAATGCAAAGCTCATTGGTCCTCCCGCCGGAAATAGAGAAAGGAAGTGTAGAATGCAATGGGTAGAAACAGGATTAAAAAAAGGTGTTCCTTACTTTTAACACTGCGATGCAACGACCAACGATAACATCGTCGCTAACGTTTTCCATGACGCAAGCTGCCTCGCCAGCGACAAGGGCCAATAGGACCGGCGCTTTGTACAAGTTCCAGAATAGGAAAAGCTCTCCTCGCGAAGCAGTTGTGCTCCCGACATGACCGAACAAATTAGCAGTCGGATCCCAAAAAATACGCTCGAAGCACAATACGACCTTTAGGAAAATAAACGTTGTTGTTATTATCATCAAAAACCTAGACTGCCATCAAATCAGAAATGTCATCGAATAGCCAGAAATTAACGATCATTTATTCTCAAGCTAACCACATCAAATCAGCATTCAGCTATCGATGTGAAATCGTCATTGTTTCGGACTCGTAAGAAATGAATGATATGGGAATAAGTATATCCAACCTTGTTGAGATTGCCAAAGCCAAGTCGCTGTATAGCCTGGGACTTCCAGTCCGGAAGTGGAGGATTGAACGCGACCGCGGAGGGTGGCGCGGACGCTTTCAGCACTCCCAGAGGAAGCGTCACCAGCACTGCGTCAGCCTTGTGGACGGTTGGATTGGTGTGGGGACTGCGGGACGGTGCTGCCCACACTTCTACCCCGTTGATGCCGTAACGCACCGCCCTAGCTGCGGTGTTCAATCGGATGTCCAAGCCTTCGGAGAGCGACACTGGGACGCAGGAATATCCGTTTCGTACTGCAACACAAAGGATTCCAAACGCTGGATGCAAATAAGCAAATTTACGGATCGCACCAGATGGCAGGTGCGTCGAAGGACTGATTAGAAAAGAAAGCCACCTATTTCTAGAACCTTTTTCCAGTACCCTTTTTTCTCTAATAGAGACAATCTGGATTCAACGTACTGGGTTACGTTGTTCTTACAGTAATAACGAAAAAACGAAATAACTTCGAAAAAGGGACCGAACATGGACCAAAAATAGCTACCAAAGCAGTCCAATAATATAACGTTTTCAGGAAGCACTTTTTTTGATACCTACTCTTTTTTTCCAGTATCCTTTATATCAAAATCTTACTTTCCAGTACTATTTTTTCCAGTAGGAAAGACTGGTGTTCAACGTAAGGTTAAGTTGTTCCAACAGGAATAGTACTGCGAAACAAGTTCTAGCAATGAGTGCAAAGTGCTTGATGAATTGCTTTCTCAGGTATTTTTGGTTCATGCTTGGTCTATCTTTTCGCAATGCTATTCATGAACACCCAACCCTCGACACTTCAAACTCCAATCTTTCCTACTCTTTTTTCCAGCTCCCTTTTTTTACAGTCTCTGATTTTTATTTTTTTCTGAGAAAGAGAGTGAACGGATGGGAATGAATAATTGCAAGATGTTGCAGTACTCCTTTGGGTTATTAAGAATAAATTCTTTGATCCCGAGGCGAGCGATTCTTTTAACTGGCAGAAGCATGCTTTCGTGTTGTATCTGGGAATTCGCGGGATGGTCGGGTCATATCGTGATAATTATGGGCATGCATCACTGCTCACTGGCTAATTATGTTGATAGTGAGAGGCTGGTCGACGCTACCAGGCAAATTCTGCCGGTAGAAGGTGGAAACCCATTCCGTTGATTAAAATTTATACGCACAATATGTCAGGTTGAAAGTGTATCGTAATTCAAATTAGCACATTTGGTAATGGGTATCGGTGCCTTTGAGGCAGTGCGTACAACGTGGCTGCAATATACACATGCATACACCGGTTGGGAGACGTAAAAGCCGCGTCAATACTACGGACTGTTGCGGTTACGTTTCAGCGTGTACGTTGAATATTTGACGGAAGTACCACACTGCCAAGGGGGTAGAGATAAATGGGGGAAAAAATTGTTGCAGAAAGTTCGTTCCCGACCGCCATGCCAAAAAAATGTCGCAACGTTGCCCATCTCGAGAAGGGACGCAGAGGAACATGAAACAACAATCAACAATTTAGCTGGTACACAGCGGAGTTTGATGGGGTTGCGGAAAAGTGATTCAGCTTAAAAGCATCAACCATCACGGAACCACGAATCTAACGTTATAAAACAATATCGATTTTCATACTGAAACATAAAATTGTTGATGCAGTTCATTATCGTTTCATTATTGTTATCAGTGATTTATTGTTGAATTGTTTACTTTAGAATGGACCAAGTTTTTACGATATTTAGATCTCTACGATACATAGGTTTCTCTTAGCTTATTTCAGATTTTAAAAGTCTTCAGAATATAAAAAAAAACATCGAAAGTGTGGTACAAAGATAGTACGAAAAAGTCTGTGGATGGCAAATTAGAGAAAGAGATATAAATTGCGATTAGAATCATTTTCACATGCAAAAGCTGTGAATCGTTTTTGGACCATTATACTCCCAATGGCTGTTCTATGTTGCTCATATATGGAGTAAAATGGGAACAATAAAGGTCGAATTAAAAATGTATTTTTTACGATGTAATCAGCAATGGCTTTTTATTAAAAAAAATAGGTTCTCGATTTGTTTGTTAAATCAAAGTAAATTGATCGACATAAATCTAATTGTATTTAACGATATCTTCAGCGCTGGTATTTCCCCGAGTTTTCAGGCTGCATATGCGAGATTTATACTCACGAATACCGTCTGACTTTAGAGATAGTTGGTAGTGAAATGTACGAGTCTGGTCTCGGCTAAGTGTATCTCAAGTTCAGCATCAGAGGCTCCCGAAAGTTCATCCGGTTCAACACTCGACGCTAACGCACTCGGGGTTGAAAGTAATTTGAAAAGAGGCCAAAAACGTCTGGTGGTTATGAGAGCGAAGGGCGCCTCAGAGTAATTTCCATATCCGTATGATGGACTCCCTCTTTCTCTCGTCCCGCATCTCACGCCCCGGTGCTTGTTTAGACCATGACATCCCCATCATTTTCGCTAACGCCCTTCGTGCATGCATCACCGAGCGACGCCAGCCAATTAAAACGACGTTAACGACACCCTTGCCATTCACGCACACGTCACCACTTCGTTATTTGCGATTTATTTCAATTGGCTGTTTTGCCCGAAGCCAACCCGGGAGTGATGTATGTGTCTGTCTTACGGGAGTAACTTCGTTACGCTCGCAAACGTTTCTATTGCCTTCGCCACTGATGGCCGTCCAGACGTTTTTACGATTGTTTTGTTTCCGAAATGTCGACAACGTTGCGATCAATTTTTATGGGAATCGAAAAGCTTGATAGATTCAGTGAAAGTTGGGAAAAAGGGTGATGCAAATCCGAATTTTTTTCGGGTCACCATCGAACAGTACTGAACGCTGCTGAGATGACCTCCCCTCTCTCAGTAACGTTACTTAACCATTCACGGATTCTCGAAAACCATGAAAATCACTTTTCATGGTTGGTGCCATTTTTCTTGATTATCGTTGTTTAATTCGACCATTATTTTTCACAATTATCTTTATTTTACTCCGGAATGGAAGCTCTTTAGATATAAGAATGAATATTTCTTTCAAAAAGCTCACGCAGAGCCAATTCTTTTTTCCTGCAGTACCATATTTAAAAAGTATCAACCTCAACGTTTATAAATAAAATATATGAAAATTGCAATACTTATGATTTTTTAAATAAAAACGAACTGTTTTATGCATTGACTCCTTGCCGATTTTTTTTTTGCCATTTAGAAATTCGGTAAAAATATCATGCCAAGAATGACAGATTCTAGGAAGTGTAAACTAACATCCTGAATTTTATGAATCATTCGAAACGATACGATCAATGCAAAAATCGTCTAAACGTTAAAAGGTTAAAATACACGCTACAAAAAACAATTTTCATTTCCCTACATTCTTAATTAACAAATCTTTCAAATTAATGCCTCGCTATTATTTAATTCCATTGTAAATTTACAATTTAACAACGATTGAAACAAAAAAAAATTAAAACTTCCGCTCCACACGACTCCACGAATAAAACAATTTACCTTAATCGTCGCTGCGTTATAAAACGTCGGTGGATTCAACAAAAACCGTAGAAAAATAAAAAATAGGCCAAAAAGTTGTTGGTTGATGGTGAAAACACAACGTCGATACTCGCTCGAGCGTCGTATCGATTTATCCATAACATTAATCTCAATAAAGCGTGTACATGTTTATCGAGTCATAGCGCATCAGGTAGAGGGTAAATCGACCGAGTAACGGATGGAATTTGGGCAAATATATTCGCGGATCACCGTACGAAATCGTTTCTAAAGTATAAGGCTTTTTCTCGTGCTCTATCTAAATTGACAGTCAGTCGTTTGACTGAGGAGAAAAATCGTGGTAAGTACGGTGCCGCCTGTGATCGGAGAGCTATCGTATCGCGAAACCTTCCACCTCTCTTTCCTTGTGTTTGATCTTCGCTCGCGGAATATTTTGACGCTGAGTCAAACAATTTGTATGCCACGTTGCTTTTCAATTTACATTTAAATTGGTTGCTTATGGCACTCTGTCGCTCGACGGGAGTCGAATCGAAGCCCGTCGGCACGTTAAGCAACAGTGAAATACTGAAACACCAACCGAGTGGCGAACACAACCACTCTGCCCGAAGTTCAATGACCTTTCGTTTTTATTTATTTTTTTTTTGTTAACCCTCTACTTTTTTGTCTCTATTTAAAAGATCTTTTCAGCAACGACTCTGATTTCACCTGGTGAATTGATAACTCAGAGCTTAGTTAATATCGCACGCCACGAATGAGAATTCTAAAGCGGAGAAAAGCGCCAGACTGCGTGCATCACTGCGTTCACCAGTGTCGGGCGGGTTGCGCGCCGGCAGGCGCTTTTCTTATTTTTTACTGTATTTTTTCATACGTCCTGATACGACGAGTTTTCGTGAAACCTCTGTTATCGTGTAGGAAAAACCTCGCGTTATAATTGTCACACCTCTTATACGCCATGTTATGGTCACACGGAGTATATTGGACCCCACGTCGATTACGATTAATTTTATTCTTATTTCTATTATTTAATTTTATTATTATTTATGTATTTTTATTTTTGACGCAAATCTTACTCGAGTATTCTATTTCATATGCTTTTAAAGTAACACAATGTTTTTTCTTTTGTTTAAAATTTTTTATTTGGCGAAAATCAAAATTAGAAAAAAAGAACAAAAAAAAAGAATTTTCAATGAAAAATTCATATACATTTTGATTTTTGCGATATGGTAAAAAAGCTACGCTATGTTACTCTTGAAATAGTATATTTTCAAGAAAAAAAATATAATTTCCATGCACTATTTGTTACCTGCAAGACAACTTGCACTAACTATTGGAGTAGGTTCGAACAACAACACGTGACAGCACAAAATCAATTCCCAATCGACCTTTCTACAATATATTCCTACAAAATTTGCCTGTCACTTTTTGAAATTGAAATTTGTCACTTTCAAATATTTCCGAGACGATCATTATCAAATTATAGATAATTCTTTTTTACTAAAAAAAACTCTGGGTACAATGAAACGAAAAACCAGCTATTATTAATCAAAAGCACGATCGAAGTAAAAAAAAATGAAGACCATTTTAAAAAGAGCACAAAATTAAACGTCACCTGTTTCGAGCATTTGTCAAACTACCACCTCAAAGGGCAACGATTCTTCAGTCCCAAAATTAGCCCTGAGTTTGATTTAATACCCAACAGCCTCAATAGATGAATCAACGATGGCTGGATTTTTCCCAATCGTTAATCGATCGAAGCTTTGGAAAACCCTCCACTTCTGGCCATGTCCACAACATCCAGACTTTGAAAAAAACGATACGGTCATCAACTCATTGTCAAGATCGTAGTGACGCGGGTGTACATGAAGTGTATACATCGGGGCAATACAAACGGTCTTACAAGAAATCGTGCGGCATCGTTTCCAGCTCAACGATAATTGTCGAATATGTCGGGAAGGTATTGGCGCGTTTCACGCAAAATTGCACCGATCGGTCGGGTTAAGTGGATTAGGCAAGAGACAAGAAGAAACGAAAGGGAGTAAAGAAAGTGAGAAAAGGAAGAAGCAACCAAGAAAGGTATTTGAATACGAGCGCGGTGAGAATAAATCGTTTCTCCGCAAACGAGCTGGGAGCTACACAAGAAATGCATTTGCAGAGAGTGTGCTGGTAAAGGGTGAGGGAAGGGAGGGAGGAAGGGAGGAATTGCTCGTCGAGAAGAGCTACATCGGGGATCTCTCGTATTTGCGGGGTATTCTCGTAGCGTTGATGCGGTAGTGTTATAGCGGTATGATGGGACGGTGGAGAAGTCCGAAACGGCCGACTGGTGGTGGTTAGGTAGGTAGGTAGGTAGGTAAGGCCCTCGTTTAGTTGGATCGTTGGGACTCCTCGTTGGCTGACTGAGGTAAAAGGGGAAAGGCCCACCGAATCGTCCCTATCGAGCAAAGCTATCTACCACCACCACCACTACCCCTCCTTTCATAATATATAGGCCGTATCTCAAGCCCGCAAATTGCCTTTTTAAACACAACAAGACAGCCATGCCCTCTTTCAATTTACGCCACGGCTTCTTTCGCGAAGTCCATTGCGCCTCTTTCCTCCCCTGACTACACCTTTGCTAACCCACCCAAAAAACTACAAGCCTGAACGCACACGAGCAAACACGTATACCTACTCGGACAGACACATCAGCTGCTACGTAGCCGATGTTCGCTGTTCTCATGAACGTACGTTATCACTGTAATTACCAATAAGATTTGCGACAGTAACGTACCGCTCGGCTACGTCATTTTACTTCCAACCCCCTTTAAGTCCGTTTATCCATGAGCTCTTCGAGTTCGAATGGAAATTATAGTTTGCGTTTGCTCGATCATCGATGTACAAGCTAAGAATCCTCATGAGCTACGTCGTTTATTCAAAAATTACTCGTTCCTCACTGACAGCAGAAATGGATTATATTGCAACGGTATTTTACTCAGTCTCATTGTTTTATCGAATGGCACTCGGGTGGCCCTGTATTTCGTATAGGTGTTTCAAACGAATTGCGAAAATTGAGAAAATTGCCGCGAGCTCTCCGGACGCAGTAATTCACTTTCGTGAAATTCGACCCACGCTGTTGCATAGATACTTCAGTCTTGTGTACCCGTGTTAATAATGTACGTAGATCACTCAATGCTCGGTATTATTCGTGGTTTGAAAAAGGACACGTTCTCCTCAGCCTCGTCTTGATAATTCGTACTTCGAGGTCTATTCGTATCGTAAATGCGATTATTCCGGATTTTTGTCTTGATCTTTGTATAGATCCGAAAGATTGGGCCTGGAGCGAAGACAGTCGTTAGGCTTAGAAAATACAAAAGAAACGACTTTCCTACTCGTTTCATAGTATTTTGACAATTTTGTTAAATTTTTTAGGTTTGTTTTGTGGAAGTTGATAAAAGGTTGAAGGATGAGAAAGAATGGAGATTGATGGTAAATATCCTGTGTTTTTAGTAGCTCCTTGCAGAGTATAGGGTGAACATGATGATATCTATCCACAGTGGACAAAAATGGTTATAAACTCCACTAATTATCTTTTAAATACGAAAAAAACTGACTAAAAACATTTTTGCAGTTAAATTTAAGCTATTGATTCATTGGAAATCGGTTAGAATAGATTCTTCTAAAATTAATATTCAATGCAAATTGATTCAATTCCCTACGACAAATTGGAAGTTGGAACTTCACAAACAATGGATAGCTGCAATTAGAAGAAAAAAAGTAAGCATTGTAAATTTAATTTTCATATCAAAGCCCTTAATTTTAAGTACTTATTCCATAATTTATATATTTTATATTTCAATTCTGGTGGATTTCGCCTTGTAAAAAAAATCACAAGTCAACAAAAGTACTCATTTTGAGAAGTGTTTGCTTACTTTTTAGAAAGCAAAAACTCCTTGCCATTTTCCGTCAAATATGTTGATTTTCAGCAAACGAAGTAAAACGCAATTAAGGCGGTATTTCAATTATTATAATTTATCATAATATAATAACCACAATCAGAGAGCCTTTGACACATAAATATGAATGGCTCGTCTTGCGCAATGAGCCAATAGACACGAAGTCGCGAGAAGTTTTCACAAACGTAGGAATTCAATGGTGGTCGTTAAGGATGATGAAAGGAGAAGCCAGGCGTGTGATTATCGGCCAATAGCTGTTGTTAGCTCAGCATACCGTTCAGAATTCCCTCTCTTATTCCCCTAGACCTGCCCTCAGCTCCTTCAGCCTTCCTAAAACCGCCCTTCGCTTACGAGTCGTTTCTCCTTTAGGTTGGAACTCGATTCGCCACGTAGCGAAAAATTCCAACGAGGGAAGGAAGAAATTAGTTTATTGTTGAGAGACAGTAACTGGCTATGGAAAGTTTGCTGATGAAGATAAAGGTAAGTCAGGATATATCGAACGTCTGTACGTACCTAAAATAGTTTAGGGACGATCAACTCTGAAATATTATGACCCTGCGTCACTTCCGTTACCCAATGAAGAACCTCCTCATTCACTGGAGGCTGATTCAGCATCCGAATCACGAACCTTCCCGTTCCATTGTCACTTTCCTTGTCGTTCAACCAATAAAGAAAAAGAGCGAGAGGCAATGACCATCAACGCAACTTGTAGCACGAGCCAATTTATATCGCGATCCTAAACTCGATTTTACGCTCAATTATACGCCGTTTCGTAGCTGCACGCGCTGATACTTCAGTATGGGGAGACAGTGTGCTCCACTATCACCAGCAATACGTGAAACCCCAACCCCTTTATCCGGGAGATACGATCTTGGAATACTAATTGGAAGTGAGGATAAAGGGGAGAATTTGTAGGTGTTAGTCCGTCTATTCCCATTGGACGTACGATGATGGAAAAACCGAGAGGAAACGTGTTCAATTCGTGAACATCTATATAAAACTGTCCAACGAAACGTCGAACATGCATATCAGCCAAGTTGAGCTAGGAAGCGTAAAGAAAAAAAAAAACAAACAAGGCTGGCTCGATTCTGCAGAAGACTCCGAGGGACATGAAACGACAAGTCCAGACGAGAGAATAGCCTAGAAATGCAATTTCCTTCTGGGACTTTCGCTCCGTTCGAAAGGAGCATCGGCAAGCTCTTTGTCGCCTTTGGGGGTTGGATACGAATTTTGTTCATGACAGCGCAGTCTTCGAAGATTCGAAAGCAGAAACTTCACAGCGAATGGATCTGATTGAATTCCAACTGCTGTCCCAGCCGGAAGGCACTAGGAATTCAATATAGGAGGATGGTCACCCGTATCGCAAACGGAAACCAAACGCTTATATCCGAGAATTTGCCTACGTGATGGACGATAATACTACGTTTGCAACTGGAATTGTTCTTGAACCTAACCTTACCAAAAAGCCATTTTTTTACCTCGAGCTAAAATAGTTCGTTTGGGTTTATAAACAAAAATAGTTTAATCGGTGAAAACCCAAACAAACCCAAACAAACGAGTAACTGGGGTGACCGATTGTACTCCTGATGATAATGAACTAATATGGGGCAGGAGTGCGCAGTATTTCTTTTAATCGTTTTAACATTCTCAATTTACAGTAAAATGAAACAAAATGGTCTGATAAGAGTACGTATAACAGTAAATAAAATTCTGATGCATTAGATAACTATCATACAAAACTTAACAACAATTCTTCATTGAGATAATTTTAGTTATCGCCTAAACGGCTCAACCGATTTCAATGAAATTTGCCATGTAGGTAGCTCGTAACCTGGATTAACAAATAGGATATTTATAACTCGTAGCGAGTATTACTTACTGCGCAAGTATTACTGTATCATGGCAGCACTTTATTTAAACCCATTTTAGAAACACTTGAAACGCGCACACTTGCCCCAAAGGATTCTATCCAGTCTCGACGCTTACCACATGACCCTACCCAACGAATAAAGTAGACATGGTGGGATCCTTGATCCCAGACATTGCGATCGGAAAATGGTAGACGTTGTAGTTGCCGTAGTGAACTGCGGTGCTAATAAAACGGATAATTAAATAAACAGAGGAACACCTCGTGACGAGGAGCCCACGAGGGATGCATGCGCGAATGTGGCTGAGATAGGTTTGGAGTTTGATTGGTAAGGGAACAACTGGTTATACGGGCAAGCGAAGAGAGCCGGTATAATAAAGTAAAACCAAAGAGAAGAATACAATGGAACTAGGGGCCCATAAAATCAAGAATGTTAGTTGCCTTCTCGCCAGCGGCGTACATGCATGAATCCCTCCTTTCCCTCTCTCTCTCTCATTCCTTTTCTCGCTTTCGTATTCTCTTCATTTTCTCTCATCCCTCTCTCGCTCTGTCTTTCTCTTTCCATTTCCATCGTGCCACGGTTGCCACTAGACAGCTGTATATTATTGGTCCGGCCCTAGTTAATATTGATTTAAGGCCGTCGTAAGCAAATACTTTTGGCGTGGCCGAAGTACCTCGCACGTCTGACCGGGCCTTACCTCACTCATACCCTTCCTACCTCATTCTTCCCTCACGCGCGCCCGCGCACGCTCGTCTCCTCCATCCTCATCGACCAGTTCACCCTACACGAGTGCATTATTATATATGGTATCCGCCAAGTGTGCAGCTCTCCGAAAAATGACACGCGATATCTATAAACGAAGTGCACGCTCCTGAACCCTCTTCCTCTCTCGATCGACTCCTCGTTAAAAACCATCAAATAAATACGGACCAGCTCTCCGCCCAGGATGAAGTGTTCCGCAAATAGTTTTGCCAAATTTTTATGCTGAGAGTGAGAGAGCTTTTTTTTTTCCTCGCTAACCTACCTGTAAGGGCGTTGCCAGTTTACGGTCACGAGAGGGGGGAAATAGAAAGAATGACGAAGGGTCATAGAGTTTAATAAAAAGTTACAATTATTCGAATATTTCGAACGAATTTTTTTAAAGAGAACATATTTTTTTTTTACATTAGACGAAAATTTAATAATTGCGGTAATTAAATGAAACTTGATTAACGTGTTCTCGTGTTTTCTGGAGTATATTTTCGACTACTTTGTTAATAAATTCTTGTGGATTTGTAGAAATTGACTTTCCGTTGACACGTATTATAGCTAGACCATATTCTCCCTCAGCCAGTTTTTTTTTCTTGTAAAAAATTATTCTTGTTTGGGTTAGATTTATTCTAACGAAACTTTCGGTAGAGTTTAAATATGTAGAATATTACTGGAGTCTGAAATATAATTGACAACGATAAAATTCCCCGAGACAAAATTTAAACAAATCGAATCCAAATTGCCCTCTGTTGTCAATTACAAAATGTTGGGTTCGCGACACTACTTCCAAACGACATAGTTTCCTCGCGGCCAAAAATCAAAATTTCAGATATACAACGAAAGAAAAATTCGTTTAATTCTCATTTTTTTGAATACATTTTTTCGCTTCTTTCGAAGAGGGAGGAGTTTGGGGACGGGTCACCCTCCCCACCTTGACGACGCTCGTGCCTACCTGCATTTATTTTTCCCTTCTCCGTCGTAACTTGGAAGCCATACTGTGCAAAGGTCATCGGACCTAAAAGAATATCCGTACAAATATATGGATACGTGTATGCATGACAACCGAGTGTCCAGCACACTCTTCTTTCCACAAAAGCATTGTATATACCTATCGAACCTTTTATTCTCATATCCAAAGGAGGGAGGGGGGTGGGCCACATCGGGGATGCCATTTTTTGCGCACCTGAGCGATTTAGGAGTCTCGCCCAGCGGTTGGTAAGTTGCGCATGAAACGTAGCACCGATTAGTCAAAGCTTTATAGCGGGTATGGTATATATCGAGGGTGCAGATAGGTTACAGCGGGCCCTCTAGTGACTCGTTCGGAGCCAGGCGGTCGAAGTATTTGCATTCGGCGGGAACGTAAATATGCGAAATCTATAGGTAACTTCTCAGACGCCCGGATGAGAAACATCGGAAAGAGGAGACCACGCAAGAGAGTCAGAGTTATCGCTAACTTATGAGACTCCGTCACCCGACCTCAAAAACGTTTAAACTTTTAACACACGTTACACACAGCTTCGCTATCTCTCTGAGTTATAAAACATTTTAATAGGATTGCCCATTGGCAACGCGAGTTTAAACTGTTCCAAAGGGTTCTCATGGGGAGCCAGATAACCGGTATCATTCCTACAAGATTACAGGATCAACTTGAAAGGATTACTCACGAGTACGCGAGATCGCTGACGCGCCAATTTCGATTCGATAATTCGTTTCCCAAGTTTTCTTTGCCGCTGAGACTTTCGAGGACATCTTTGAAGTTAAGGGATATAAGGACAGTGTAGCTTTCTCGTTCTTTGAGAGCAAATGTTTCGATTCTTTTTCTCTCGTGATGGTATTTAACTGTAACCATTACCACGTGCTTCAATGCACACCACCATCCATCTCTCTTCAAGGATCGGGTTTGCCGCGTCTTTACTTATCATCGTAATTAAGCTTGATGTGAGTTAGATTACGGTTGAAGCAAATGGAGACGATGGAAACGCGTGTGCAAAGTATGGGGGTGGAGAGAATCACGTGAATCCGACCGATGAGCTCCTTGGTAAACAGAGGCCCTGAGAGAGGAAGGGCAGCTTCGTGCTTCTGTCGTGGTAATAGTAAATCCTAACATCAATCTATCCAAGGAAGGAGGTCAACTAAATTAATCTTGGGCTGATCTTCTCGGATGGTAAACCGCGGGTTTCTATAGCCCAAAGGGCTCGGATGTGCTTACCTACGCAAACTTTAGGTCGCTCTAAACTATCTACATGTTTTCTTGTAATGAGACGAGTTCCAACTGGCTTCCAAAATTGGTGGTATCAGATCGTTAAGCTAAGGAACGTCGAATCGAAAACATGATAAATGGGCGTGCGTTTTTAAACGATTTTTTCAAAAAATAAGGAAATTTGCATATTTGTATATATTTATAAAGGGTGACCGGTAGTTAGACCTATTTCTTCAAAGATATCGTTAGAGGTCATTGGAATCAAATTAAATCCCATTAGAGGTCATTGGACGCAAATTAAACCCCAATAACTAGGGGTCAAAATTGAGTACTGAGTTACTATGGTTTTACGATCTTTGAAAAATGTTTCTGACTTGTCACCAAAAATAACCAGAAAAATGCGTCAGGTCGAAAATTTAATTAGTCTGTTTCTGAAAGCTGTTCAGAGAATTTTGAAAAATTTAAACATTCAGAAAAGTATCAAACGAATATTTAGAAAGGAGTATTTTTGAAATTATTTGTTATTTTAGAACGAGCGCTTTTAAGGAATAGGTTAAATTATGAAACCCGAGGAATCCGTCAAATTACCTTGTATTTATATATATTTATATAACTCTGACAAATATTAACATATTTCGATGGTTTTTTATTCATTTGTTAATACCTACTCTCAAGTTGGTCCTATACAAATTTAGTACGGCTCCGATGGATACTGGAGATTCCACGGACCGTCTCAGAGAGAACTCTGTGGACCTTACGAGAAATGTGTTTGGTTGGTCTACCCATGTTTGCTTATCAATCTAGGTAGCTTTCGTTCAAAATCGAAAAAAAAAATTTAACTTAAAAAAAAATACAATCAAACTGATATCAAAAACTAGAACTCCGAAAACTAAAAAATAATGAAACAAATCCACCGCAATTACTAAACAGTAATTACTTAACATCATTTTGCTTTTTTCACTCGATGATCAAACGTAAATATTGCTTAAAAATAAAAATCATTAATCCTGAAGTCGACCTCAATCCAAAAGCTTCAAATATCAAGCAACAAAAAACGACTCGATTATTAAATAAAATATGTAAAATAATTCAGTACAATTTCGATACTACATTGAATAATTTTTCATTATTTATACTTTTAAAAAAATTCGTTAAATTTATTGTTTTTCCAGTTTATTCCTTGACAAAAGATCTTTCACTACAACCGTGACAGTGGATAAACAAGAAACTAACGGAAGGTAACGAATACTCTCAACAAGCCCCTGGCGGAGTCGTTTCTTCGGTACACCCAAGCATTCCGGGTTATCTGCCCTAGGCGTATCGCGTGTCCAACTGGTTTCAAAGTCTTCATATTACTATCTACTCGGGGGGTGTATAATCGATACAACCGTTGCACTTCCATTTTGGGTCTTCAATTTTACGTAGGTCATTAAGCGATACGAAAAATATTAACATTTTTCATTATCCGGTTAAATTGTTGATGAACCTTTGTTGGAAGTTCCCACGAACGAAAGATGGTTTCACCTTGATTTAGAAATGTTAATTGCGAAGTCAACGACCAATTGGAATCAGGTGTGACCAGTGGTGAGAAAAGTTGGGAAGTAGTCATTGATTGTATGAAATAAGTTGGCCCAACAGGCAAGAAAAACAGCTCTAATTAAGTCGGATCGATGTTACGATCTCGCGGCTTCTCGGGTGGCACTTTTTCTGCCCACTGGATAATCACTGTCAGTCAAAGGTAAGGAGAAAGGAAAAGAAAGATGGAGAGTCTTGAGGGGAGGTTGGAAGAGAGCAAAAGGTACTTATAACTCAGCACTCTCACCTCGCGCGTTCCTCCATCAATCTCTCTCTCGTAACCGAGCCAGACTTTTTTCCACCATGAAATTTATTACTTTGGGTCCTTCGGGATGCATCCACGATTGCATGCGTGTGCGCATCCGTCTCGCTCGCGTGTGGTACGCGAATGGCATCGCTTTGCCACTCTCAACAATCCCCCCGGTACTCTATCCTATACTTGTCACCAATTATTGCCGAGACCGCTCACTTTAGATACGACTGGATTAACCGTTCACATCCTGTCATCAAACCAAACTGCAATCGAGCCCAGGGCTATCCACCTTTCATGAAAATCTTCCGAGGACGGAATTTGGATTCCGGGTGCGGGTCAGAATATCGGAACGTCGAAATGTAAAACGTCTAGAATGGCGAAACGACGGAATTCTGAACTCCCTAAATAACGAAGATTTAATTATTTGAAATTTTATTGTTCGAAGTTTAATTGTTCGAAATTTAATTATTCGAAATTTTATTGTTCGAAATTTAATTATTCGAAATTTAATTGTTGGAAATTTAATTATTTAAAATTTAATTATTCAAAATTTAATTATTCGAAATTGAATTTTATTGTTTTCGACTTTACAGACTCTAGTCAAATTGATAATGGTTTAAAAACATTCATCATTTTCGAATTCGACTTTTTGGTCCATCTGAATATTGATCGTTCGACATTTTTACCCCTACCCGGAGAGATTACGACTATGGACTCGTGAGAACCAAACTATCACACGTGCCCCATCAATAAATTAAGATCTTACACCTCTGGATAGTCGGGAAAAAACTTTCTTCGTGTTTATTTATTTTTTTTTTTTTGAAATACTAATGAAGCACTCAAGAGGAGACTTGGAAGATTCGTTTTCCATATCTGTGAGTACTCGAATCGATTTTTTATTTCCCTGGAAATTATGGACCGCCCAAAGCTAGGGAAAAAGAAAATAGCTTTTTTAGGCTCATGGATTCACTTAGAGGTACACGTAAACGAGCGGAACTTAAACTTTCTTTTTCATATTTTAACCCAAACATCACTGCTGGCAAAAGTGATGTTTTCGTTTGTTTGGGTTTAAGTGTACACGATCATTACAAAATATTGATTTTTGTTAATTTTACAATATTTGAAAGAAAATCTAGCGTTTTTAGCATAAAAAAAGTTTATATTGATTTATACAAATTAAAATCACTAAACAATCGTAAAAATCGTATTTACTCTGTAACCAAAACTGATTTTGTTTTAAAAAACAAACTTTTTTATTCCACATGCCCATGTGCACTTCCACCAAAATTTAATTTCAGTATTTAGAGATATGTAAAATCAACCGTGAAATTATCATGTCGATTATTTTATTAGAATTTTTTAAAATAATCCCCAAAAAAAAAATACATTTATCTTACCGTTAAAAGATATCTCAGACCTTGTAATCGCTGTTGGAAAATTTTATCAAAACTGGGCGCATTTTCCCTCTGAAATACCGCATACGATATTCTAACGTAAAAACCGATAAGCGGTCGAGGAGCCCCGAAGAGACGCGACTTTCAAAGCGTCGTGTCTCACGAAGAATCGAGCTCCATAAATCACGGCACGAGGAGGGATGGAAGGTGAAATTGTATTTAATTTTTTGGAGGTTCGATTCGGTTTTATCGAGGAGGCTCTACGGGGTGCCAATGCGGAACGCAAGATTAATATCTCAGGCACCACGAGTGGGGGAGTAGCCGAGGAGCAAGGTGTGAAAAATGAGAATACGAAATAGGCATACGTGGGCATTTGGTTAACTTATACATTATACGAATGTGTATACATTATGGACACGCTTATACATATATATTTTAATGGAAAATTCCACGATTAATACTCTCAAGAAATTACTGTGCATCAAAGAAATTTGGAAAATCAAGATATTTACACTTCAATTCTGAACGCCGTTTCGTTCAAACGAGTTTCCAAACACTCAAACGAGGTAATCTTTCACGCAATTATCAAATTATACACCTGACATCGTCTGAAAAATGATCATGTTTTTCTCCGGAAAAATGTTTTCTCAAATCGAGTATCAAAAAAGGTCGTCGATAATTTCGTGCATAAAAAATTCTATCCATGGAAGAATATCTTAATACTTGATCAATTGTGTGTTTAATTATCTACATCAAGTTTGCTATTGTTCGAAAGTCAATACTTTTGAAATACATTGGAAAAATAAAATTTTTTGTATTTTTTAATTATCTTTTTCAATCTGAAACGACCAGAAAAGTAACCTAATTAGGTAGGCATTTATTCGAATAATAGAAAGGAAACAAAACTTTGTCGATGTTGTCGATAAAAATGGACAATTAAGGGAGTTGATAAAATTCGTTATAAATAATTAAATATTCAGTATAAAAATCAATATTGTTTTATGACTTTAGAAACGCGGTTTCGCCATGATTGATTCCCAGCCGAATCACATTCTCGCAACCCGACGAAAACTCCACCGGAAGTATTGGGATATTTCCAGCTGTAGTTTTGTTTCATCTTCCCCCCACGTAGTCTTTCCCGGAGTTTCCGTACTTCAACCAGGGTCAATGCCAGTCTCCCCATGTCGTTCCAATTACTCGACAAAACAGATTTCCGTCGTTCCATGGTAACGTCGAAAAATGAATGCAGCCTTTGAAGGTCCTGGGTGATATTTTTCGACCCACCAATCATCACCGACATACCCGAAGCGCGAAATATTGCGAAACGAGTTTCCTCCTTTGTGTACAGTATAAAAAGGCTTTACGAAGTTTAAGGGGGAATTGTTCGCACCCCGGATTATAATGGATAGAGGTGTATGAGCACATGGGCCTGCTCGATATTCATACGCGGTGCGGTTGAGGCTACATTTAAATTCGTTACCATCGCCATCAGCATCAAGGGTTAGTGAAGGACTGTGTGCGACCTTTCCATTACGGGTTACGAGCTCTAATCACAAAGTTACCTGGCGTGTACCACACGTCGATTGAACGTGTCGAGAACGAGTATATTCCGAGCCTTGATCGACAGCGCGAATATGCAATAACTACATCAAACGCAAACAGTTCCCCTTACAATCGGGTAGTCTCAAGGGTGTCTGTAACCCTGGGCTTCCATATTGATCATTGATCCAAGACCAGAAGGATATTACAGAAATTGCTGCCAAGCTAGACTATCCTTCCTAGTCATCTATTTGACTCTGACTGACTGAATATCACCCAATTAGTGCCACTTTCATTAACAGCGAAGAAAAAAAATCTCGGCTGCCAAGCACGACTTCCTTCATAATTTGGGTAGTCCAAGATCGTGATAGATTCGAAAAGACGGTCTTTCGAGTTTTGCAGCCGCGTTAAAGCCAAAAGGACTCCGACCCAGACACGGAGGTTCGTATATTTCGAGAGGATATCTAATACGGTATTTATGTCACGCAGGTTTAGCCGTTATGTGCGGTTGGACGATGGTCAGATAGCGTCATAAGCAGTACCTGTATACTCGGGTGAAGAGGGTTGCGCGAGAACGAGAATTTGGTGGGGTTGCCTTCGGCGGTCGTGACAAGCAATCCTCCATATCCTGGCCGCAGCACCTTCTTTACTCTTCTTCCTTCTCTCTGCCTGCACCTCGATGGGCATCTTCTCTTCCTTCCCGCTGACTTCACCCGATTAGTCAATTTGTCGATGCGTCGTCTTTCTCTCTTTTCGTCTCTCCCAGTCTCTCTCTTTCTCTCTTTCTTGATTCCCGGGCCTGTTTGCCTATAGACCCGTCCTCGTTTCATGATCGATCGGCCAAGTGGAAGGAGAAATTGAACACAGCTCGAACGAGAAAGCCAGAACTCCGCGGGGCAGCCTGGCATTCGGCATCTTCGAAATACAGTGAGGAAGAACCCAGAGGAACCTTCTAGCTTACGCCGCCAGTTACGTTTGTCCTCTTTGGTAAGCTTGACACTCTCCCTCGCACCCCCACACTTTCATACCCCAATCATCCAACTAAAGATATCAGGTATATTGGATTTGTCGATTTTACCACGACCAGACACAGCACGTCTGCACCTCGAGACACATCGGTTTATTATGATTTCGTATTCACGTTTACATTTCTGTCTAGACTCGATTAAAGTATTCTGGACTTGAATCGCGTTTGACGAAAAAGCTGATGATGCTTTTGAGTTGTCTTTGCGTGGCAATCGTTGCTAAAACGTCTTTAACTGGCTTTTAAAAACAAGGATGTTTTCAGTTCGTCTGTGTAGATATAAATGTTTTTTTCTTTTTATATATATATTCGTGAACAAAGTTGACAAATATCAAAAGTTTTTAATGATTTTCTCTGAGATTCTTACGTACAAAATTCGTAAGGATCTGATGATGGAACAAATTTGACAAATATCAAAAGTTTTTAATGATTTTCTCTGAAATTCTTACGTACAAAATTCGTAAGAATCTGATGATGGAACAAATTTGACAAATATCAAAAGTTTTTTATGATTTTCTCTGAAATTCTTACGTACAAAATTCGTAAGGATCTGATGATGGACATCGATAATACTCCTCGAAAATCTTCAACAAAAAATCTTCAATAAAATAAACGTAAAAATATTTACGTTTGAAACAAGTACATTAAAAAGTAAAATATAATTACATGACTATCTCAATGTACTAATAATTCATATTTTACTTTACTTAATAATCAATTAACGTGATTATTGCTTAATAATAGACATCATTCGTTCATGAAATCACGTACCAAGTGTTCCTGGCTTAAAATCAAGATCGGGAGACATCGACTTTAAAAAGAAATTATTTTAATTACTAAGTCATAACGAAAGAAATTGCCTATTAGAATATTAAATGAGATGCAATTTTACTGCATTCTCAGGATTTTACCTTTAACATAATTATGACTAGACTTCCAAGTTGCTTAGCATAGTTCCGATGCATAAATAATTCGCGTAATAATAATTGATATACTTCATTGAAGATTTCTTCGCGAGTATTTCTTACCCTCATTTTATTCTGCTAATATATTCGTTAGGACATCCGAGTAATGTAATCTCCCTCGTATCTGCAATAGTAATCCTGTTACGTAATGAATATTCATGGTGTATACGATCTGCGCCCCGTCCAACGAAAATACGTATTCCCTGCGTGTAGCTGGCTACCTACTCGAGGTATTCGATGTGGAGATTTCCGTTGATATCGGACCTCGAAGCACGTGTATTCAGGATTTAAGGTGAAGCTAAAAATTTCGCGTTTTTAAGATATAAAAAAATTCTTTATTAGTAAAATTAAAAAAATTAAATTTGAAAAATGCCACAAGGGACGAAGATTTATTTTTCAACTTTTGCAACGTTCGAAGCATCTATCTAATGCCCAAAATTCCGACCGCATCAAATATCAGGGTATTTTCCTTAAAATTTAAAAAATCAAGATAGCTAAAAGTGAAAACGTGTTTTTATTCATATTCGAAGATTTTTTTACCAATTTTTGTAATTCAACGAGAAACGAATGGTTGATTGATAATCACAGGGTAAAAATCGATAAATAAAGATTTTCAAAAAATATTAAAGTGAACTTTTTTTCTTATAACAATGAAACAAAGTTGCTTTAACAAATAGTGGATTATTCAAGTTCTGCTTGGATTTTGAGAGCTATCTCGTTCTAATTTTCTTCTTTATCGACTGTTATCATCTTTATCGTCTATAAAATACTCGTTTATCGAGCACGATTTTTTTTATGCATTTTTTTTTTACAAACTTTTCTTTTCAATATAACTTGTCAATCCAGTGCATCGCAGTCATCTTAATCTATACCCTATTTTCCAGAGGCACGTGGAAACTGTCGCAAACCCGTGTCGTCATGGATTTCCCGTTATTGCGATTCTGTAGTAGAGAAATTTATTAAAGTGTGCACACCAAGGTGTCTAATTAATCAGGCTTTTTCTGACTGATTAAAACACCAGCCTGTACCTGGCAAAGCGGTCACCGCACCGACTATTGGCAATGCTCAAAGTAGCTTAACCCGAAATATTTCGATATCCGAACACGAGTCTCGATTTAACAACAGACCAGAACATAACTTCTTTCATAATTTCATAATTTCTTTCCAGAAACACCTTCAGGCGAGGATCGTTCGATCCCTCAGATAATTTTGCATAACGAGATCGAGAGAATACTCGAACTTCTCGTCAAATACGAAAACTCCATTTTTCTGTTCATTAAATTACAGCGCGACGAAGCGAGAGATAAAAGTTAAGCTTCGTAACGATTCTGGTGAGTGCGTGAGTTTGTCCCTCGTATTCGGAGGGAGGACACGAAAAGAGGACAGCGACGGGTATGGTCCATAGGGTAGTAGTAGAGAAGAGAGTGAAACGGGTGGCAAACGATGCGTGAAGACAAGAGCTCGCTCCACGTTCACTGGATTGACTTCCCTCCCCCCCCTCCCCTTTTTTCTCTTTCTCTCTTTCCCGCCCTCCCTCTTCGTCTGCTGCGCTGTTATAGCGGAATGTTCCGTTTTTACAGCCATTCCATCGTGCCATACAATCAACGAGACCTACGTTTTCATTTGCTGGCGAGCATCAAGGATCCATCCTTACCGAGCATTCCATTAATGCCATCCCATTTTGCTAATTGGCTGGTGTGTCCATGGGAATATAAACGGCCCCAGCGTGCCTGTTTATACGTGTGTGTGCATATGTATATATGTGTATGTTGAAAAAGGCGATGGAAAAGGACAATTTTAATATTCTTCAGTGTTTGACAATGACTACCTCGAGTGTACAGCATCAAGCACTTCCATCCCCTAACGAAACGTTGTCACGTCCTTACTATCTTTCCCTCCACGTTGATGGCTATTTATTAATTTATGGGCACCGCGTGTTGAAGCGTTCCGGTGACTTCGATAAATTAAAACTCCTACAGGCACGTTGTGACATCAGGCTTTCGATGATAGAGGAAATTTGATGGATCGACCTGAAAAAAAATCGTATCCACCCCTTCTACTCCAACCTTCCTCACCAACCCTCACTAATATGCTCGAGTCACTCGTTTGTGTCACTCGTATAGCATACGTCCACTCGAAATTGATCGATGGGATTACAGAATGATCAGGATCGATACAAGAATAAGTTAAGGCGAAATGATGTCGGGGCGCCAGCAGGACGGCTAAAAATATCCGGTCACAAACACGAGGAAAGCCACATTTTTAACCTTTCGTAACTACGTTATCCTGACTGGTAGCACATCTCTTTTGAGGATGATCCTCCAAGTTTTATCTTCAAAACCACTGATTTTTAGGCACAGGGCTGTTTTGGTTAAATTACCTTTGTTCAGAAATGCTTCGATGTATCGAAAGATAATTTTGAAGATGTTGGGACTAAACAGTATTATTAAAGGAATATTAATAAATACAAAATCATTGGAAATTTACTTAAATTAATAAGGTTAATTTTTCTAAATTAAATCTATGCAAGTTATTCTACAAAATCGCTTGGAACAAATAAAAATAAATATTTAATTTAATTTGTTTAAAATACGTATTGAATATTAATTAAATTGAAAAAAATATGCAATAAAACAGAATTATTCATTAAATTCTATATTTAATAAATATTTATTAAAATGATATGAATTTTTGAATAATATGAATTATATTATAAAATAATATAAATTCAATAAATTAAAAATTACGAGATATTTTTCTACTGTGGGTTCGGTCGTCGCAGCCGTCTTCAAATTCTTCTGGTACAAGTCTGCATATCCGTATAAAGCTTACATATTCCAATCAGGATTCCTTATAATCCGATTGGTCGAATCTGTGGGAGCGTCCCCGACGTTTCACGATCGTTAGCTCCATCAGAAGCGAAAAAAAAATTGCCCCATGTTGGCGCGTCCTTTGGGTACTTGTGCGCATAAAAAAAAAAAGAAAAAAAAAAGAAAATCCTTAGATGGCGTATAGTGGAAGAACGGTAAGAGCATTTCTTTCTGTTCATCAATAAAATCGTGATCGATTCGCGGCATTACGAGCAATCAGCCCCGGTGGTCGTGTTATCCGTAGTTCGAACGTTGGAATTTCGTCAGAAGTTGCGCGTAAGTTGCTTAAATTTCCGGTTTCCGGTTTTAAACCGAGACAGAAATGCTACCGACTTTAAAAACGAATTTTTTTTATATATCAAGTGCCAATAAAGTTCGACTTAATTATAAAGTAAACTCAGTAAAGTAATTAATTATTCACCAATTATTTCAGTCTGATGAATTTTTTTTACTGATTATTGCATCTGTTTAGAAGTCGGTTAAATTAATTATTATCAAAATTTAAAAAAGTCCAGTCGAATTCATGATTCGGGTCACTCGAAATAAAATATCGACTCAATCTCAAAATCACAAATTTACGAACCCAGTTTTTTCCTGGATAGATAAGTTTTTACTAAAAAAAAATCGAGCATCAAATTTTGCATAATTAAGAGCCTTAGAGCTTCGTGGTATGATTCTAGGTCAAAAGTGATAAATCCACAAAAATCTTGACAAATATTACAGCTATCACTCTAACAACTCACACCTGGCAAATTTTCAAATTCTACTTAAGGGGTTAACAAGATTATTTAGGAAGACAAGAGTGACAATTTGGAAGTTGTTTTGTCGTGCGGGTATCATAAGTGGCGGGTTTTAAGAGGGACCGAGAGAGGGAGCGATTCCCCGGTCGTTTCTACTCGCGGAGTGGGATACTCGCGAAATGAAGGCTTGTCAGGACTCGCTAAAAATACAAGTAACGAATCGAAACCACTTTTGAAACGCGCCACGGCACCAAGATTTATGACGATGCAACAAGTTCTTCCCCTTTCCCTGTTAGCCCTCCGTCGCTCTCTCTTTCCCCACATCTCGCTCTCTTACTCAGCATCGGCGTAGAGAACGTACACACTTGACGACATAAATCAGCCACTCAACTTCTATATGAGAAGCAGACGTTCATTAATATTAATAAGTAGTATGTATCTGTCAAGTAAAACGATACGATACTTTGCAGTACGATTCTTTGCCAAAGTCGTGAGAAGTCGTAATGTTTTCCATGCTGCATCTCTTTCTCTCTCTCTCTCACCACCTCCCTCACACAAGCAAACTTTCTGTCTTCACGTATGCATTTCTGATGATAGCTGTCATCGTTTCTTACCACAGCCATCTAGTGCCATGGGTCGGAAGTTGCGTAAGAAGTCACGTGTTCGACATTCGTATAAAGCAACGAAGAAGAATCTCCCATGGTTCTTGCCATATACAACAAACGTAAGAGAATCATTGTTCATTGCAGGATCTTCCATGTCTGCCTATTCCCTGAAGATCCTAGAAAAAACAACAATAGACAAAACCCCCCGGTTTGATAAAGAAGTAACGCAATTTTCTCGTTCACTCTACGTTGCGTAGTCATTTCCGGGACTGAATAATTGATTCTCGAGGCGTCGAAGTTTCGAGCGATCCGGAAGTACTTTTTGAAAATTCAACTCGACAAAGGGACCGACGACCAAACGAAGAAACACTTATCAATAATGAAAGATAAGAACGAGAGAATCGATGAAAAACGAGAGTATTCGCTTAACGTGGGAGGATTCGGAAAGAGTGAAATTTATGTGTACGTATATATCGTACGATGAATAATAAATCTCGAGGTAACGAAGCTCGCGCGACGGCTGTAAAAGGTGGAGAAATATCCGGTAGCGGAGACAAATGATATCTAATAGGAAGGAAGCCTTCCAGCAACGAAATACGTTTAAACTCATCCACATATATTTATACATATATATATACACAAATATACACAAATATACATGTATATACAAATATATACACGTACACGTAAGTGTGTGGATTTTTTGTCCATAGTGCAGCGTTTGATGCCTATCAGTCAGACATTTAATTAATAACAACACCCAGCATGGCTGACATCTCGTGGCGATGTGAGTAATGATCACCCGCCCATCTGATTGCCCCTTTCGTACACGTCTCCCATGCCCTGCGCGGTCACTATATACATCCCTCTTAACCGTTCTTCTCTCTTCCTCTCTCTCTTTGGCCCTCTCTTCCTCTTTCTCTCACTCCTCCCCGCATCCTCAATCCTTCACTCTTTCCCTCTCAGTGGTATACTTGTACTGCTGATTCATTTCACATTATCACGAATGTTGGAGGGATCGGAGCACATGTGCTTTGAGAGTGTGCAGCCTCCGGAGCATCGGAAAGATTGTCATTAAAATCGTCGTTGTAGCCCCGAATGAGACAAGGGGCAGTTAGGAAAAGATACCGAGTGATCCTCTCTCAAGGAGTTACCTCTCAGATTCTCTCTTCCACCCGTTGCTTTTGATCCTACCAGGCTTCAATGCAACCCGCCCAAAATCATTTTTCCTCCTCGTAGACAATATGTCACATTTAAATAAGTGACGCATCGCATTCCTCAAAATAGGACGAGATTACGGTCTCCCGGAGAATAGTCAAAATTCATCCCTTCCTGATCGCTTGATCGCTCACGATGGATCGGTGCAATCGAATGGAATCTGTCGGAGAACGTTTACGAATTTACGACACACGCGAGGCATGACTTTTCACATCGAATTCAAGGTCCAGATTAATCGATATGGATTTTTTATCACGGATGGAAGAATTGGTTTATACGAGGAATTGAATTAGAAAAACAAATATCGATCGATAATTATTGATACTGAATTAACAGAAAAGTAACTTTTTTAACGTATTTTTATTTCCGTACGCTTAATTTTTCTAGATTATTAATTTTCCTGGAATTATTGTTTTTCCGTTCTTTTTTTCTTCATATTCTCGTTTTCCTCAAGATATATTTTTTGTGTTTACTTATTTCCTCTCAAAGGCTATTTTTGTACTTTTTCCCCTTTATAATTCATTCCTTTCGTATGGATATTTATTTGTCATTCGAGCATTGTTTTCTCGCGTTTATTATTTATTCTCAAAATCATTAATTTTGGTACTTTGAAAAAAGCTTTTATTTTTTTTCGTGTACCTAACTTTTCCTCAAATTTTATCTTCGTAAGAATTTCTGTCCTCGTGATTGTTTTCCTGACCATTAATTCATGTCGATTTGTCAATCGACATTTTTCGATCGATCGATCGAACGATTATTTTTTCTAACGAAGGATTCGTATCGAAAAAATGTTTTTTTTTTCGCTCGCTTCGTTCCGTTGACGAAAACCAGGGAGAAGGGGGTGCGTAATTGAAACGTCGGTTGTGTCAATAAAACGAGGCTATTGCGGAAGACCGGTAACCAAAACGGCGTCGCTTTATACGAACTGCAGCGCGGCGAGAGGAACGAACGGAAGGAAAGCGAATCTCGCGCACGCGCCTGCGCGCCCACCCGATGTGCCCGCCGCCCAGTTATGATTAAACGGTTGATTAATTTTAAATTAGCGTTATAAATCTTATACGTGGAAACATAATCGTAATGGAGTGTCGGTCGCGATTACATACATATTACGCTGATTAATCGGATACAAATCGGCATTACGTATGTATGAAATTGCAAGTCGGCCACGTGCATACGGATGTTTATACATGCGTATAGATATATCCCGATATACATATATATACCAACATATATACATCGATATGTGCGTTTTAGCTCTGGCCAATCTTAATGTATTCCCCGCCCACATGGATCGCATGTTACACGCGTTTCAACCGGCGTAAGTACTTTGATACTCCGAGCCACCAGCGAAGCTATTATTCGCATCGGATGTAAAAATATTCGAAGGGATGCGTCCAGAATAAATGGATAAGATTCACCAATCAGAGCCTTTTTTATTTTTAAATAAACGGGTTGGTTTGTTTAAGAGATAAAAAGCGTATCATAATGGATGAGCAATTATTTTTCGACTTCCGTGCTACTTAAATTTTAGCAGTGTTTCGCGTAGCCAATACTCGGTGCGGTGACCGCTTAATAGCGTAGGTAACCGTCCTATCAATATTTAGCGAAAGGCTGATACTTTTGGGATTCAAGTGTACCTACTTTAATAATAAAAAAAAGAATCGGAAGAATAGGGGGTCCATCTATTCTGGCATCGGTTTTCCACGGTTTCCCCGTGCCCTCGGAAATTCAATATATGTACTCGTGCTCGACAAGCTTGTGCAGAATCTTAACCCATGGGGTCGAAATTAAATCCTATTGGAATTGGTCTAAAGTGCTTCATGGTACGAAGCTAAGTAACGTCACCGAAACAAACCCAAACAAAGTAATGCATATCCATTCAATATCTAAACTCAAAACAACATATCTAAGCTCAAAACAACAAAGTACTGTAATATTTCAGAAACGAACATTATTCATCGCAATGGAAGTCAGAAAGGACTCTGAAGAGGATATGTTTACGTATTAGACCGTTTTAAAAATATTCAATATGCACCCACTTATCAGCTGCTCCTTATGACTCCAAGTCTTGAAACAACTAAAACGAAACTACATAAATGAAAAAAGAGAAAATCTGGGGTTGGTCTACAAGGACCCAAAGGGGTCGCAAAATCCTTAGGCAAGACAGTTATAACGCTTTGGAAGATCGAGTGACCCCGAGAGCGCGACTCCATTCTAACAAGCGCCAAGTTCCCCCATCAGGCTTTATATTCTAAACGATAAATTTAACTGTTCGCTCGTTAATCACGCTGAGCTGCGCCGGAGCTGTTGTCCCTGCGCCCACCTCCCCCCCTCCTCTAACTCTTTTCCTAAGTCCCTTTTTCTCTTCCTCTCTTCCCGTAGGACGCGATGGAGGAAAAGACAATGTATGGTCTATAAGTGCCGTTCGGCACTAGTTAGAGATAGGTTGATAAAAGCTACCACCACCATCACCACCATCGCTACAACGATCAACACAAGCCAACTGGCTGAACGAGGAACACACCGTGCAGCCTTTTTTCAATTGTCGTTCGAGAGCTTGACCCTTAACGAGATACCTAACGGTAATGCGGCGGCGCGCGGTAGCGTTTCTAGAAAATTATACACCGCGACATATCCGATAGCGTGGGCTCACGGTCGCCCTCAGGCTCCTTGATCCCCTCGACGGGTATACCGCCGAGCGCAGCTATTCATTCCCCATCAAAGATCAGCGAAAAAAATGCTTTGGAAAGATTGCCCGGAAAGAAAGTAATGAGCCAAGAATATTCCTGGGACCATCGAGTTGGGAAATAAGGCAGAGTAGAATCGGCGGAATGATCAAGATTGAAAGATCTTCATATTGACGGTTCCACGTAACCCCTGTAGGACGGATCTCTAGAGGAACGATTGCGCTTGGCTTTTTTCATTATTCATTAGAATTAGACAGTCTTTGGACAGCGTTGTTGCCAAATGCCGTCGAATAAGGGATCTTGGAACAAGGAAGAGACACGGGGTAAGAAGAAACAAAAGTCTAGCTAGGAAACAGTGTTGGCGCATACAGCACTTTTGTGGAAGTTCAATTGTCAAGTTCAATTGGAAGTTACATGTCAAACTTCATTGAAACCGTTCAAGCCGTTTTGCGATAACTTCAATAATGTCAGTTAATTCGTTTTGCTGTTAATCAGTAGGCAATAAGCAGCCAAAAATAATCGTAATTCAAAAGAAATTACCACTTTTCCAAATATCCAGTTCTTCCCGACCGATATCTACTATAAAACTCCAAGTTGTCAGAATCCCAGACAAAGACATTTGCAACCCAAAGTATTTCGACAACCCTAAAAGTGAAGACCAGAAATTAACCAAAGAACCTTATCGCATTACTAGGTAGCAAACTTCATGGGCATCGCTGGTTCCTGTCAGGCTCTGATGACGCAACCGATCTTACCCGGTGGGCCCAACCATCCGGATTAATTGGCGGGCTGATAGCCAATCTTTTCAGCTGGTAGCTCCAACCATCCAGCAAAATAGTCGGTACTAGAGTACCGTCAAAGTCCGCCAAGCGAAGAGTGGAACTGATAATAGGAATGACAGGTTTGGAAATCTCGGCTCTGACCGAAGCGGTGATTCAGGTTTGCGTGGGCGTGTGTAGCGAACTGGCATCTAGGTAGCTCACACGTCCGGGATGTTGGGTGCTACGTCATCGAACGCGAATGAGATATATAATCGCGACGTTTCGACCCTTAACGAGTTTATCTAACGGGAAACACGGTGGCGAGGCTCCTCTCCAGAAAATTACACGGTATGTGGAACCTCCGTATGTATACCATTGACGATATCGAGCTTTCAGCTGCTCTCATACAATTACAAGAAAATTACATAGCGACAAGCCAAGTTCGCATGCGTTGCCGATGCGCGTATCGGTAAATACACCTTCGACCGCATGCATGTTTATGTACACACGTAGACGCACATATATACACGTATATCCGTGCCACTCTTCCTCTAACCATTGATAGTGCACTTAAAGCCCAATCGACGTTGATCGCCCCCCCGGTTGAAACTCCGGTTTTCGCTCGTTGACGGACAAATCGGCGATCCCTATCTCACACGCGTACACGTACGTAAACCGCCATCATAATATCCTATGAGTTACAGCCGGTGTATACGTAGAAGAAGAGGGCACGTTCCGTACGAGTGTGGGAAGGCTACTACATCAGGACGGATGCAGTCAAGACACTAAATCTTTGGGATGCCGGTACCCCTCGCGCTATTCGACTTAGGCAACCCCGGGCACTTTTTCATTATAATCTGTGCATGATATCACCTGATTAACTGTGAATGGATTTTTATGATTGCCTCCGGCTCATTCGGTCCCGAAAGTCTATTGGATAACGGTCTAAACTTTCTTCAGGTTTAAAAGTTGTTTTTGGGACTTAATACAAAAATGTGCAACCCAGGTCAAATACCTCATCGGTACAACGGATACGAAGAGTTCGATCAAACACGGTCTACGAATAATCATGAATTAAAAATCGTGCCAATGATTCGCTATCAGCCAGAACGTAGGGATACTTGTCAGCTATTTTAGCAGGGCTGTTCAATTGGCTAATTGATTCGTTGGTCCGTGGATGTTGACATGGATTGCGAACTCGGTTCCGTCGGAGTTGAAGCGTGGGAATATCTAGGCTGAGCGAGGTTGGAGAATAAGCTATTAGAGGAGCTAGCCAAGAAACAACGGTCCGGTCTGTACCGTTAGACATCACTCTCTCTCTCTTTCTCTTTGTATCTCGCTCCGATCAGCTGGAATCAAACGAGAAGAATGTGCATTTTACGGATATAAGCTGAAGGACCAAGCGGAAACGAGTGGTATGTGGTGGCCCCGGGATTTGTTTGCGGAGGCGGTTAGCTCATGGCAGGAAGACCTGGAAAATCAGGAGAGATTTCCGGGAGATCCACCACGCGCTGGTAACTTAACACGCCTGCTTACTACTACGCTACACTCAGGTTGGAGTACTCGATTCTTCCTACGGCGCTCGTACTTCACACTTTCCCTTCTGCTTGTCCCTGGTCCCATCTCTCACTCTTCCTCTCTTCAACCTCACCTCCCCCTACTTCTCCTGGCTCGACCTCAGCGTCACTGGACCTCTCTCTGCTTGCGCACCTCTTAGCAAACTCGTTCCCTTTCCGCTTCACTCGGTAAAGTACATCAGGCGCAGAGAGTCTCGCAAGAATACAGGAAATATTACACTCCCTCATATTTCACACCGAATAAGCAGTAAACATTATCGGGGTGCGGGCGGCCGCACGCCATACGTACACTTCTGAGTCCGCATAAGCGCGCGCGCGCAGACGCGAAAAAAGTTTTGATTAAGCCGACGACTTGACCCGACATCTAATTTGCATCGACGGTAAATCACACCGGAGTAGTCTTGCGCGGTGCGTTATGCGCGCACGATCTTGAGTTGAGAAAGAGAGAGAGAAGGACACGTGGTTAAATAAAGTGCCAGAGGGAGCGGGAAGTCTTCGGTGACTCTCGCGGAAGGAGGGAGGCAGAAAGATGTACGCGCTTCATTGCGTATTCGTACGGGGTGTACGTTTGCTCGTTGACCCGGGCAGGATGGAACTCCGCGGGAACAGTCCTCCTAGCGCCCACTATCGAATCTCCCAGTATTCCCGCACAAACCCGTGAGAATAATTGGACACTCGATCATTTGTGTGCCTGATCCAACGCTGATTAACGCCTTGTGTAGCTCTGGTACTCCACCCTCGGCAAGTATATGCATACGTTTGGATAATAGCACTTGGATAACGAGGCTGAATCAATTTTGAAAAAAAATCAGAGGTTCAGTTCCGTTGGATTTATTACGGGTCACGGTCCATTCGAGAGCCAGAGACGAATTCATTTTACCACTAGTCGATTACTGGAAAGGTACATGTCAATTAACTTCCAATGGACTTTCTTCAAATTACAGGAAAATATTGTGGTCAATTTTAATGCGAGCTGATTACTGAAAAAATACACATCGTTCGGATTCTAATAAACGTTTTCAGATTCACCCGAAATATAATAGACCGACAATTGTACCATGACCTAATTACTAAAAAAATGGACATCATTCAGCTTTCACTGATATATGTTCAGATCCACCAAGTAGTCCAAATATTTGATTTAAAAAAATGCACTGTGACTCGCTAATTGGTAGGATGCTGCTTTTTTTCGCGTTGAAGCGATTCAACGCTGATTTCGTTGATTCCTTGGTCTTGTTGGGCATGGCAACAAAGTTGGAGTCTCGTACTCGTGTCTTGTAAAAATTCGTGTTTGGCAACGAGAGATAGAATCCAGTAACTGCGCGTTTGCTTCTGGCTGTTTCACTGGAGGGAATTTCAAGAAAGCCTGGTGTAAGACTGCCGGTACTCTTGCACGTGGGGTGGAGAACGCCAGTCCGGTAACTTTGAGAGGTCATCGTTGATACAGAAGAAGGGTTGCCACGCGCTCAAGAACTTCTGGAGTCCTGGAAGGAGAGAGCCGCACCCATTCCCCATTCTCGCTGGAGAACGAGTGAGTGCTGGAAACCGGGAGACGGAACCAGAATAAGGACTTTGAGGTTTGTCCCCGTGGAAGTATGTATACGTATCGGCGAGTGTAAGTACGTTAGTCGGTGGGAAGGGAAACAAGCGGGTACGTATGTGCGACACAGAAAGGAGATATGGAAGCAAATAAACGAAGGATCGTTGGGCCAGAAGGCACGTGATGGTAGCTGGCGTACGTACAGAAGTGCACCGGGTATTAGTGAGGTGAGCCCATCCGCGCGCTCTTCCTCCGCGAGTGTGCTCCAACGTGGTATCCACAAGGGGATCAAGCAATGCGGACTCGCTCCATATTAGGACCTCTCCACACTATGCCCTCACGCACTATATACGTTTTCACGTTGGGAACGAATGTTATTATATATCTACCCTGCGAATATTGCAAACTCGGCTGCTTCAAGATCGATAAACAATTTAGCAAAGTATCCTTGTATGATACACGATGCGACCAGCAACAAACAAAACCATTTTTTTCGGACCAAGTCAGGACCTGATTAAAGGATTTTAGTATTCGAAAGGAGGCGAATTTTGTCGTGGATTCCTAAACACTTACTTTAGTTTAGTTTTCATTGCAATTCGAAAATTGAATTTTTTAATCCGTAAACACCCAACAGAAGTCTTTTTGACATTACGCTGACGTAACAAGGATTTTACCTATTTCGTCAAAGATCTACGGATTTGTATCACTGAATGATTCTCCGGGTTAACTGGTGATGATAAACGATGTTCAACGAACAACCACCTGGTTCAAAAAATGCTTCGGAAAGTGAGTTTCGAAATACGGTAATGCCCTCGAGCTCTCCCCCAGTCAAGTTTTATCGAATAATGCACATGGGGGATACGATGAGATACGGCGAGTGAATATGGGCGAATCGATCGATAAGTTTAGCAATGAAGCTTGAGGATCGTGATTTTGCGAGGTACAAAAGCTGCGTACCTTAAACGAAGAAAGGGCATTCATCATGCTGAGTTCAAGGGGTATGGCAAACGGACACTATAATCCGAGTTAATGCAGCGCCTAGATGCGTGAGGATTCGAGTACTGCACCTGTTGTTTATTCCCATCCCTTTCGCCATCTCTTTCTCTCTTCTCGTATCCTCCCCTATTCCGGAGTCAAGATACTAATAAGCCAGAGCCGTACTTGGTCCTTAACCATATGATCCGCTGACCGGTTCAATCCGCCACTCAGCGGTGAAACGATGAGAGTGCCGGTGCACACAGACGAAACGTAACCCTGCGCAGCAATCGCGGCGTAGCAACATCGGGATGGAAAATCCATTCTTGTCAATCCGCTATAGTCTGGGCGGTCGCGTACAATCGCCGATATAGGAAGCTCTCAACCGCACACCAACACATTTATAACCCAGTGATGCTTCTGGTTTGCTTCGTCATCGACGTTCCATATACCCAGGGCATCGATCGTAAACCGGGCCTTGCCTCCCCCCACCCCCACCGCCCGTCCTCTTCCATCTCATCCGAGTATCGCCTCGGTTATTGTACGGGGCCGTTCATCGAATGAAGGAAGGGGGAGAGGAACTCGAATTTTTCAGAAGTGCTAAATTTTCGAGTGCACAATGCACAACGTACGCTTCTCCCTGGGGAAAATAAATTGGAAGCGAGAAGAGAAAAATGAAGAGGCAGAAGAAACAAAAAAGAAGCGCAAGAAGCGCGTGTTGGTGGCGAACGCGTCGATAAAACTCTCTCGATAAATCAAGTTTGAGGATGGCGGAGGGGGGAGAACGTTTGTGTACGTAGATGGTGCACGTGAGATGCAACTCGCGAAACTAACGAAAGGAATAAGAAATGAGAAAATCGTGTCTGTACAGGGTGTCCCGAGCGTCTCGTTAAAACCTAGTGAGATAGGTAGACGATTAAATTCTGGAGCGAAAAGTTCTTATACGTTTTTTTCTTGATCGCACCGTTTCTTAGATATAAAGCAGTTAAGGATAGCCAATCGAATGCACCAGCCAGCGTTCCCCCCACCAGCGGACAACTGAGTGGGCGTGGCGCGGCCACTACCGCGCGCGCTTCCTGCCCCACTCCGCTCGTTCCGTATCGGCGACGCCTCGGATTGGACACAGTCTCACTTATTTGTATCTCAGCAACGGTACGTCGTAGACAAAAATGGATAAGGACTTTTCTTCTTAGAATCACTCAATCTATTCGATCCTTCCTTCCACTTTTGTCTCCTTCTTATAAACGTCTGATTACGCTTTTTAAACACCCTGTGCACGGTGCACGAGCCGAAGCAACATGTATCCATGCATGCGTGCGTATGATATATGCGTGTATAAGATTCGGCGCTTGAGAGTGAACTCTGCGATGTCTCTACCTCGTTGTCGTTCGCTCGGTTGCTTTTCTTGCCGATTTGTACCATTACTCGTGAGATTCGAACATTTTAATAGAGAAAGGTCTGATAATAGGATCATGTTTTACGACACCTCGTTATGAGAGTTAAGATTTACGCGCGTGGGCACGGGTATAACAGCGACGATGGTACACACGAGGACCCCGTCTCGCTGAATGGGGTGAGATGTGGTGTGGCGCGCACGCGGTCAGCGATATGAGGAGTCCTGGCCACCACTGACCAGAATATATATATATATCTATATATCCATATATGTGTACATGCGTACCCCATGTACAAATGTACATACACGTATAAATATATCCATATGTATATTTATGTATTATATGTACATACGCGAGTTTTATGGGAAAGAACGGTAAGGGCCGAGTCGCGGCTCCGTGAACAGAACTCTTCTGTCTCTCTCTTTCTCTCCTCACACCCCCGCGATATATATATATATATATATATATATATATTTATTTATTTACCAATGTATTTTGTGGGTGTGGATGTGTGTTTGCGGGGGTGGGGGCACATCAGAGGGTACAGGGATTGCATATTATACATACATGGTGCTCGAGCTGCGTAGCCACCGCGAGTCAGGAGGCTTTGTTCACCACGACAATGCACGAATATTTCGTTCTTTCCGTGTATTAAACTTGGTACACACATCATAAAGTTATAACGGTCTCTCGTCGTATTTCTGATACGAATCGCGATTTTCGTGATGCGTGGGTTGCTTGACTTTTCAACCCAGCATTAAAGTTCGTCGAACCCATTTAGGGGCGCAGCCCCATCCCCCCGAAACCGATCTTCAATTCTCGTATGGCCAAAAAAATGATCTCGCTGCTGTTACGTGTGTGTGTATTTTTTTTATGCTTTTTTATCATCGTTAATACGCGAGCGAATGGAACGTATCCGGGTAATCCTACCTCGGCATCTCTTTCGCCCTCTCTCTTTCTCTCTCACCCCTGGATTCATCACCGGTGGGAAGCGATGATAAGCACCGTTATTCAATAAAAAATAAAGGGAACCCTCCGGAAGATGGTATTAAAGATTTTTTAAATATTCCGTTATTATCGCATCATTGGTAGTTTCAGGCAACGAAATCCGAGCCGAACACGGTAATGCTAATTTCATGATGGATCTAATCTCAACACTTCACAGTATCGATGCACCGCTCTGTTGGGTGAAAATTCACTTTTTCTCTTCCCACTTTATACTAGCGAATAAAAATTTGATATTCCATTTTTTTGAATATCCACAGAGAACTTTTTTGAAGATGAAGATTATCAATTGGATATCTTGAACCTAATTCGAAAGATATTTTCCATAATGATAAAAATTAATAAAAATTACATTGAAAAATATCATTTTCGCTTACAATGATGCAAACTCCAACGTTAGGTATTCCGTACCTTCAAATCTGATAATCTCAGATAAAAACGAGCCAAAGTAAAGAAATGTCGATTCCGAAAAAAAGCGTATAAGGATTTTTGTATTCAACCACCACATCAAAATCAGGGTTAGACTTTGTGGGAGCTGAAAAAGCACCGACAACAATCCTAAACTCTTTCATCCGGATCTCACGAATTTCCACCGAAACCTTCGGGATCCGAGTTCAAAAAAACGAGAATTAAGAAGAAAAAAAAATACACAGAATCGCTTACGTTTGAGTTCAGTCGGTCCGACTGGCAAAGCGGAAACCGTTTTTGCAGCGAGCTTTTTTTCGTTCGTACATATCGTATGCGCTCGTAACGCAAGCTACGTGTGTACGTAGTCTCGAGCAGATAAAAGATTGACGAGCGTTGATTCAGCTGGTCAAGCTGGAATTCGAGTGGTAACTCCTCCCCGGACTCTGCGTATAATACTTGAAATACGCTTCGCTTTTTTTTTCGGCACGGTTTCATCATCGGTTATTTTACCAGCAGGGAGGGAGGAGGGGGTAGAAAAAATGCGGGCAATAAAATCCACGAGGACAAGGCAAATGGCGATTGGAGAAAGAGGGGAAAGGAAAGGGTCCAAAGAAGAAAAAAAAAGATCGAGGAAGAAAAAGAGAGAAAGAGAGAGAGCCGCAGATCGGACGCTACAGAGTCAAAATAATAGCGGTGAATAATCCAGCAGAATGAACTTCTCATACGAGCAGTACTTTGTATACGATTACGAGGTGTGGTCCAAAGAATTACAAAAAAAAAAAAAACAAATTGGAGCGCAGCGATAAAAGAAGAAGAAAAGGAGGAAAAGAAAAATCAGAGGCCTCAATGGCCTTACGGTAGATTCGTGATAACTCTTTGGAGGCTGCCAGAGATCGGTAACGTCGATGACAGGCCCGCGGTCCTTGCGTATATTCTGATCATACCGATCCCTGAGAGAGTTACGAGAGACATCTTCACTAGTGCGCCCATCCACGGCAGTAAGGTCTGTATAGAAGAGGGGTACGAAAGAGATTGCAAAATCCGCTGCGCAGACTCCTCGTGATCTTGTGCCACCGAGTTTCATTCCTGCTCGTTCTATCTCTCTCTCCTTTCGCCCTTACTCTCTCCTTGATATCTTCCATTCACATCTTTATCGTTCCGCTGTCTCTTTTTGATCGTGACTTCGTTACGGTCACCGACTACCTTGGTGAACGTCCAACCAACGTTTCGAATGTGCAAGCGAGAACACCGCACTTCCGGTTTTGAAAAATTCCTAAATATACATCGATACAGGCCAGGTTATGGCCAGCCGGAAGGTGGATGGAAATTGACAACGATTTTACACTTTTTCCTATTTTACGATAATCCGTGCCCAATAGTAGTCTCAGCTGAATCAGGACGCTAGTAAAGAAATAAAAATGATGCTGAGCATACACTGAGAGAATACGAAAAGAAAAAAGTGAGAAAGAGAGAGAAGGAGAAGGAACGAGTACGAAGACTTTTTTTGCACCCTCTCGACACGCTGCATATGCAGTTATAAATCAGGCAATCATCAATATGCAACGCGGCGTGCCACAGTTGTGTACCGTAAAAAGAAATCAACGACGTCGACATACCGGCCGCGACCCTGACATTGACCATACGGTCGAACACTGCGAGGATACGTTCACCGACTTGGCTCCAGCAAAAGAAAGAGAACGTTTTCCAATACCGTATACATATATAGGTGTCCCCATAGCCGGATGTATATCTGTATGAATGTCTTATTGGCAAACTCTCTCTTATAACGCTGCTGCAACGGAGTCCTCTATTCGAGCTACAGGGGACGAGAGACACGAAAGAATGATCCTTCGTGTTCAACGTTTCTTCAACTCCCTTGGTCAAAAGTGCCACGATCGAAAACAAAAAAGTGTATACCCAGGGATATATACTTACGAAATTTAGTTGAGTTTGCACCGTTGGATCGACCAGATGCAACGAAAAGTCTTTTCTATTCCCAAACTCCCTCGGATTTCTGGGATTTTACGAAAGTTTTGGAATTTTCATTTAACGATTCGCGAGAAATATGTAAATTGTTATTTTTGATAACGAAAGGAAGGAATTGAAAAAAAAAAGTTACATTTCGACAATCCAATCAATTGGACGTAGCGAAATTGATTTATTTTCGATTTATAACAGATTTGCTGTTGAAGGCCAACGATTCTTTTTTCCTTCATTCATCATCTCTACATTACCTCTCCATAATTGTAAGTCTTTTTTTTTCAAATTACAGTCCCAAATTTCTAATGCAAACACGTGAAAACATTAAGGTTTTTTCCTGAGCCAAAAAAAACACACAAAAAAAAATTCTGACTGGAAATAATTCATTTTGACAGCATTTAAAGTATTCGCACGAGGGCACAGGGAAACTGAGGAGAAAAGCGCTAATTTTCAACATTGGAACATTGAAGTCGCACAAAGCCATCCCTATTTATTCACGCGCATTGGATTAATTTACAAAACGATAAAATGTATATCCGGAGTTTCTATTTGGTTGAATCGCAATTAGTGCGAGCCCATTTCGATTCAGCTGGGTATTCAGGCCAGAGTGACAAACGATAAAATAGCGATCCCCTAGCAGCGCGCGAAGCTAGGCGCCGATAAAAATCAGTCAGTGATAAATGAAGCCGCCCGCGTCAAATTACCTCGGATGATTATCATTTGTATTAATCATTTGTACCATATAAATTACCTGAGGAAGATTGAAGCGCGGGTCTCGCGCGAGGTTACCATGTGAAATAGCTGCGATAATAATATCCGTTTGACTCGCCGGTGTAAAGTTACGTTTACGAACATTGTGAGCAGGTGAAAAATTCACCGTGACTTTCGTGCCGGACAGATAAAGATCCAACCCAACTCGGCTAAAGAGGCGCATAACGGCGTGAACGGCTAAACGATAATTTCGCGCCTCGAAATGCATATGTATACCTGCGTATGAGTTTCGGAAAGCGTGGAGGCGTTTATTATGTATACGTATAGTTACGCCTCCTCCTTTCTTTAACACGAGAATTAGGGAAAGGTAAATTATACGCTTTTCGAATAATTGAAAACAATTATTGTTGAGGAAGAAACGTTAAGTATGTATATTTATATACGAGGATGACTGTGTGTGTGTATGTGTGTGTACACACGTACGGATGTGAGGAATGGAGTACCTACACATTGGGAATTCCACGTCACGAATCCACACCGTGAAATAGGGATTATGGAAAAAGTAAGAAAAGTAGGATGGGGGCCACTAGGAGTGGTGACCGATCGACGCCGTCTACGCAAATTTCATCGAAATTAATTCATCGTACTAAAATTCGTCAAAAACTGTTCATTGAATGATAATTCGTCGAAGACGAATCGAGCAACAATTAATCGAATAATAATTCGTCAAACGACAATTCATTGATTAACAAGTCGTCGAATTAGGTATTTGTGTTGTGCGTGTACTAGGATATGACAATTGGCTTTGCTTTGTTTGGGTTTGGATTTGGTTCTGTAAACTTTTTGGATGGATTTGAAAACTTTTTTCAACGATTCGTTATTTTATTATTTTTCAATTAATTATTTTCGACGATTTTTTGCAATTTGCAATTTTTCGCAAACTGACGAAAAAGACGAGTTTCCGTTGTGCCTGAAAACTATTTTTTATTTGAGTCTAGATCCTTCAAGTCTAAAAAATCACTCACATACGCGTGGCTTTAATTCTCGGTGCACATTGGCTGCACATCAGTACCGAAGGACCCCTACCCAGCCCACAAATGAACATCATTTACGAAGTGAGTTTTTCGTGTCAGCCGGTTATTAGATTATGATTAAATGATTCAAAGGATAGATACAGACCGACCGGGTAAAAGAATCGAAGCGAGAGATTGGAGCAATCTCCTGATGAGGGGATAGAGAAGGTAGAATCCTTTTTCTCTCGACCGGTCTTCATATATAGGCGGAGAACAAACGGCTATCGAAGAGGAGCGATGAGCTAATTAAAATATACAAATACTTGGAGCATCTCGACTGCGGCGGTGCTCCCGTACAGAACTAGTTTTATAATATTCCTCTCTCTCTCTCTTTTCATCTCTCTATCTTGTTCCCTCTCTCCCTCTACTCCATAATATGCCGGGAGGCATCATCCATTATATTCCCCCGTTTTTTATTTTATCATCGTTCCCCATAAGAATGTGAGTTCCTCTCTCCCAAGTGTATGTGTGTGTGTGTGTGTACGTCAAACGAATGGATCGCGAACAACGTTCCCGAACGATTATTGGATGATATTAGAATATTAAATTATTATACTTTACGGTGTCTCTCAGGGTCTAATAACTCGTCATCGAGATTGACGACGACAGGGGGAAGAGATCGACCTGTGAGTCACACACGAGCAGAAGCACAGATGTAGGATAGAGGCAGGGAGAGAAAAAGATGAAAAGAGAGAGAGAGCAAGAGAGAGAGAAAGAGAGGAGTGTCAAGTAGTCACGAGAAGTAGTTAGGTCGGATGGTGTGGCCGCAGGTTCATAAATACGAGAGGGTCGGAAGTGCTGATGGCGTACAGCGAGTAGAACAGGCAGCAGCGAGTGGCGAGTTGATGTTTTAAAAAGGACTCGAGAGATAGGATGCGAGGGTGAGAGAGGGAGACAGAGATGTGAAGAAGGATCCATGAACTGGTTTATAATCGTGGCCTCTTTGTTAATATCCTCAGTAACGATTATCACCACCTACGGATAAGAAAGAGAGGCACACGAGGAAACTGCACACACACGCCCAGAAACAGGAGGCTGAGGTTGTACGGATGAGGTTGGCGTCTAGACGTAACAAGTTGGAATAGTCCGTGCGACGAGACCTGCTGGTGTATCGGACAGAAGGGCGGATGCTCCACTTCGATCCTCGAAGCCTCAACGAGGCTCGAGGAAGGACGGAGGGAAAAAGCGAGAAAGCGTCAGCGCGAACAGCATCCAGCAGAATGGAAGGTGAGCAACACCAGCCAAGTGTATACAGCGACCCCTTCGAGTACTTATCTCAAGGACAACTCCTCCCATCTCTACCGGTCTTCGAGTTGTAAAAAAAAGAGGGGGGGGGGAGGGGAAAGAACAATAATCAACGAAAGTGGGCTTATTACCCAGCCACTCGTTATTATCTACAAGCCCCCATACCCTATTTACTCTCGCGAGCAATTAGTTTCCTCGTGGCGTCCTCCCAGGTCACCAGAAGTAGTACTGAATGTTTTGCGGTGGGGTTCCTTTTTTTTGCTTCTCTCGTTCTTCGATCGCGTATACGACGAAACGATCGTTAATAAAAACTCTTCCTCATTTTCACCACCGATAAAGTCCGGGTGGTTCACCATTGTAGGCATGTCCATATGTGGAGGAAAGGATTTAATCAGCTGGCTATCAAGAGGCTGTACTGATAGCCCAATTATGGCTATCAGCACAGCTTCTTTAATGCTCAGTTCACTTTCTTTCCACCAAGACTTTTCCTATTTTTTTATCAACACCACAATAACCGCACTTGATTATCACGGATATCAAGTGGAAGAAATTTTCGAACCTGGATTTACTCAACACTCTAAGTATATCAGCTTTTATTCAATCGTCGATTTTGGAAGTTTAAAATCGACTTCGCTAAAATTGGTCTCTTAGGTGACTTCGAACCCCTCAATGACTGCGGTCAGTACTGAGGCTCGTTCGAGGACAGCCTTCCAACGATCAATTTTTCTCGTCTTTGTCCAGCGTAGACTTGGATTACCAGGTTTACCGGCAGAGGTTTTTGTGTGTGAAAAAGTCGAGCCATGCAGGCGAGGTAACAACGGAATGGACGTGGATGAGAGAACGCCTGAAAATTACGATGGAATATCGAGGACACTGTGACCTCGCGAACTGCACAAGTTCCACCAGTAAAATCCTCTGAACGACCCTCTTCGCGCGCGAGGGCGTTCAGAGTACGAGAGAGACAGGATTTAAGTGGTCCCTCTTCTTGAAGGTACCGATCTAGTTCTCAGATGTGGCACACTTCCCTCTCGCGTCTCGATCCTCGAACCCCCTCATTGCTCGGCTTGTTATACACCACTGTCATCGACTGCCTCACATCGGAATTATACGAATTATCGTTTTACGAGGATACGAACGATTGCTGTGTCAATGACGAGCGATTTAATCGGCATTGTCCGCCATACGATTACACCCGGAGACTCCTCGGAACGCGTTCACAAGGGTATCCAAGCTGCTCGTATGCGTGCAAAGAAATTGAAAGGGAATACTTAATCTTGCACGACATTCGTTCCACCTTTTCTTTTTTCACGTCCTTTCGAAGGTACGCTCAGTAGCTGCGCCTTGAATTCCACGAGGACAAATGTCAGCGGATGGATAGCGTGTCTTCACGTCCAACTGACATATCTGGGTGACAACAATCCAGTTATCATTGCAATTTATTTTTGCAAAGTAAATTGAAAACTCGACGTTTTTTTCAGTTTCCTTGACAGTTCTTAATTTGTTTGTAAATATAATAAATATATGAATTTTTAGTATATTTTAAAAGTCTACTTCTAAAAGCTTACACCAAAAATAAATACATATTAAATACTACAGTTACTCAATAATTAACAATAGTTGTTTATTTTCGTAATTTTGGTAGCTTGTTTAATCGTTTTTTTTATTATTACGTACTTTACTTATTAAGTCGTTAAATTAGTTATTGTTCAATCATTGCATGATTATTTGTGTGAAATAAGTAAATAGTTAATTGTTTAGTAATCGCGATCAGGTAAAAAAGAATGATATTCTGGATGTGTTGTATTTTATTATTAATGTATACGTGATATTAAGATTGCCTTGATGCTCGCGGCAATCAACGATATAAAATTACGAGAGAGTTATTGAACGGGAAAAAAATATCATGGGGAATGGAGTATGTTATTAATATTCGAGTAATTTGCAATTTGCAATCTTTTTCTTGTTGCTTCCAATCGGACTCGAGAGCAGGGGAGATATTTCAAAAAGAAAATGAAGAATATATAAATGCATTCGTACGCGTATTTTCAATCTAAATGTACACGCGAGCATTCCTTTGAGCGAGGATAAATAACAATTTCCAATTGCCGTTGAAAGTGGAAGACCCGAAAAAATGGGACATTTTTACGTCGCAGGTAAATTTTAAAAAATACGAAACGTGAAGAATTTATTTTTATATGTTTGCTACTCTTGATGACAAATTGCTTTCGTTGGGTATTGCTAAAAAATATCGTTCTCGTCTCCCTTGTAAATCCTGCAAGTAAAAAGTATTTCCAATTTCCATCAACATCGAACAAAAAAAATCCAAAAAATACTTCTTCACATTTTTTAAACTGCTCGTACATAAAATTTACAAAATATTTCTTCATCGAATATTTATAAAACGTCACATTTGTAAATTACGTCTATATAAAATTATAGAATATTTTTAAATAAAAACGTACGCATAGATGTACATCTATATGCACGTAATCCTTTTTTTTTCGTCGCATGTACAGCAGACAGGAGGCCTGGAGAAGATTCCAAATCTCAAGACACGTCGCAGCGGCAACTCGAGTCACACTCGGGTTAATCGGATTAAATTATAAGCGACGGGATAATATGATTTCCCGTGAAATGCCTCAGGTTTTTTATGTCTCTATTTCGTACTTGTTTTTTTCACTCGTCAACGAGTGGTGGTCCACGTGCCGAGGGACCTCAATGCGACCGCTGCTCGACTTTTAACATTTTCAGTTCCAACCAAATTTGAAAAAAAAAATTTCTCTCAAATTGCTCTTTAAATAAAAAAAAAGTGTACTATCCACATTTCAATACAAAACAGTTGAGAGAGTTTTCGGAGGGTACGATTTTTAATATAAAGAACCGTTAAAAAATAGAAAAAAAAATTACTATCGAAAATTTCGTAGTCTATCGTTTTTCAGACGTAAGCAGTGAGAACTGTAAAACTGGTAGGATGAGTGGCATCAACGAGAGTTTACTATTTATCGAGTGCAGGTTTGGAATATTGTCCAGTCCAGGATTTTCCAAGTGGGGTAAGAGGGGATGGTCTGTGGGTGTTCAAAACCACGAGAAGTTGAACTTCGAACCGAAAACCAACGTAGAAGTTGAACGAGTGGACGAAGGACTCGTCTGATACTAGTTGCGAGTTCCAACAAGACTGACGAACAAAAAATACGAAAGTGGCGGGGAGGGGGTGAGTGGGTAAGGGGTAGGTCAAAATACAAGTTTAATTCTCCCTTTTTCACCCGGGAAACTCAAACAAATGGAGCTCCCGGAGCGGTGATGTTGACTTTAGTCGGAGGCAAATAAGGAAGACCGTGAGTGGTTCAATATTTAACATGTTATATGTCTCTCGTCCCTGTATACTCCGAACGCTACTGAGGTACACACATACACAGAGAAGCACATAGCTCGACACACCTTCTCGGCTAAAGCTCGATTAAAAACTTTTGATTAATTCTCGGAATGAAAATCCAAAACCAATACAACGAGGGTGAAAAAAAAGGCCGAAGGTATATGAAGTCGAGGTGGAATGTGCGCTGCGATTTCTCGGCGTAACGACCTCGCTATGCTTTACTACGTTTCATTTTTTTTTAATGCTTTGAACAACCTGGTGGGTTGTACAATACAATGCGATAATTATTCGCGTGGAAGAGAAAAGGTTTCGCCATTCGGGAATAAAAATATATTGCAAAACATTAATTTTGGGGAATATTGTTATTTGCTGGTGTTAACGGGTTTTAGGCTAGTGGGAAAAAAATCGTTCGATTGTGAGTCAATTTTAAATAAATTTTTGAAATTTTTTCGTCATTTTTTTTAACAATAATGATATCATTTTTACTCGGAATAATTGATAGAAAGTTTTTCTTTTATTAATGAAACACGGCAACGAAGGTTTCGCTATTTTTTTAACCAATATTATCTATTTGTAGAAAAGAAAAAAATTTGATTTTTACTCCGGATCAACCGTCTGCTTGTAGTTCTTCAATTTTTTAAAAAGAAATGTTATTTTAGGGTTTTTACGGCAGCCTAACCCTTTCTATTGAATCATTACTAATTTTGTAAAATTCCAATCTCTGCTTGTATTTTCTTAGGAGGAAATTCAATTAATCGATTTTCATGTTCACATGTTTTGATGAGTTTTGGAAATTATATCAATCGCCGCAAATTTGGCGCGAAAACGGCTAAGTTTTTTTTTTCCAGAGTTTTTCATATTTAACGAAAACCGTTTCAGACGTTGTTTGCACTTTATTTCCTCTGGACCGGTCATCTGGAACCTCATAAAATAAAAACCGAAAGAAACGTTCTTCAGCATTCAAAGAATGCTTAAGGCTCTTAATTAAAAACAAATTCATCAGCTTCAGTAATTTTATTCTTAAACTTTCTATTTTTGGGATTTTTGGGATTTCCGGTGATAGAATCTAAATAAGAATGAATATCGAACGAAACATGGTTTCTTCTGTTTAAAAAAAAACGTATTTTTTTATAAATCCCCGATGGATGACCTTCGAAACCAAACGACTCAAAAACCTACTTTGGGACCTACAGCAATGGAATTAAAAATTAATTTGTCACGAGAAATAAAAAAAAACTGGAAGCCAGAAAACATCCATAAGTTGGCACTCCGTAATTCCTTAGGTAGTTTCGTTCATCATCGGGACAACATCAGAAAACCATGAAAAATCAGGAGGCTCCCGATCAAATTGATTTCACGCGGAACATCCTTTACGCCTCGCGGCTGCCTGTAAACATTCCAAGTTGCGGGCACGTGAAAATTATCCTGCCGCGTGGAGAGAGAAAGGGAAAGGCTCGTCAACGTTTTAACGAGAGTGGCACCCAAAAAAAAGCAGAAAATTTCGTAAAGACGAGTTAATTAAACGTTCGCTCGAGCGTACAAGTGAATGCACGGTGACGATAACGACGATATAATCTCGAGGAACCGCGCATCGCTGTACGAATACTATGTGCATAACGTCATCAAAGGGAGAGAAAGGGAAGGGAGTCGTGATAGTGAAGCAGGATAAAGGAAAAGAGGGAAGGGAATGACAGAACCGCCGATAAAGAGAGATAAAGATAAAAAGAGAAAATCGTCTTGTAGTGAAACTTCATGTTGATAGGTCTGTCGAAATGAAACTTTGTACGTTTTTTTTTCTCGTATTAATTAAAGAACAATTAATGATAGCAATAATTGAATTTCTCTTGAATTTTCACGAGTTCCTATAAATGTTTAATGGCAAGTCATAAAACTTACGTTTCGATATTCTTTTGCCCTATTTTTTGTGTTTCTGTTATCATTTTTAATAAATCAATTATTTCGGTGGTTTTCCACGTGGCTTGTTACTGAGCTTTGCCTTCGAAATTCTTTGGAAATGAAACAAGTTCACCACAACCTCTTTTGAAAAGAATTGAATTTCCGAAGCAGTTTTTATAAATAATAAAAAAAAAATAATAATTTCCTTCTTTACTGTTGGGACATGAATTTTGAAAACGTCTGTCAATTCTACAAAACACAAAGCTGCGATAAAAATTAAATACGTCATTTATTAGTAAGCACTATCCGTTAGAAAATCAAAGTTTCATTCCGACAATACCTTATGTCTTCAAATCATCTTCGAAAATAAAAATATTTAAAAAACGTAAAATACCCATACGACAAAACCGGGAATTTTAAACCTCCGCAAGATTCACTATCAAAAATCCACTGACAGGTGATAATCACAAATAAAGCAGCCCAACATTTCCTCTTTCATATATATTACAAACAGCCTAGGGGCCTCAATCAAGAAGCAATTATATCGGCTTAGTCGGGGATAAAAAAGACTGCTAAGTCTCGTAAGTGATACGAGAGGGTGGCAGGTGTCTCGAGGGTACGCCAAGGCTGTTCATCGGGACTGGGAGTGGCGGTTAAGGGGACAGATATTTTCCCTTCTGGCTTTTATTGGGTGTGAGAATTCGGTATCTTCGTCGTTTTCTTTTTCTCGCTTTCTATGTTATATCGAACCTGAGACTTCTCGGAGATCTTCGTTTGTCCTACGTCGGATATGTGGCGATTGCGGATGTCTCGTTTGGTCTGGTAGCGAGATCCCGCGGAGGTAACCATCGCCAAAGTCCTTCCAACCCGCCCGATAGATTCGCAGATAGCTGATAAACGGGTTTAATGATATTTAAGACACCCGAGACGCAATAAATCCGGCCACATTCCCGATGAACATTTCGGAAAGGACAAGAGATACAATCGAGTGAAGCACCTTCCTAAAAATCCTTCTCTCTCGCTCTTTCTCCCCACTTATTCTCTTTCTTGAGTTCCATAGTATATCTCCCAAAAGTTCGGAGGGACCTGATGCCAGAAGCAAAAGCCACGCAGACACACGCACGACGGTACGCACATGCGAAAAAGATTGGAGGAACCTAAGAGAGAAAGAAAGAGGACGACGAAGAGGAAGGAAGGAGGGGGGGGGGGGAGCAGCAGCAGGCGCTCATGATCTCTGAGCCACGATCTCTTACAACCAACTACCATTCCACCAGGCACCGTAATGAGTTTATAAAACAAGTTTCGAATCCATTATTCACGTCTCCGGTGGCACGCGGGATCCGTAAACTTACGCCGAATTTCTCCGAGGAACGTTAGTGGGAGAGAAGCACCGTTTCGGATACTTTTGTTTGAGATTGGAAAAAAATAAACAAAAAAAAAAAGAGGACAATTGCCGAGATTGAAATTTTACTATTTTGTTATCTGTGTATCGTATACTAGGGCGTTAAAAAAATTAAGTTATTTCCCAAAGGATGATGGCCAACTAAGTATGCAATCTGGTATCGCCACCAATCGAAAAAAATGATACATCGTTAAAAAAGTAATTTTCTATAAAATCAGAATAACTGATGTGTTAGTCCTGATTCACTGTCCGATTGGAGTAATCCTGCCTTGAAAATTATTTAATTTTCATTATTATTAGAACTAAGAATTGTTATTAGAACTAAGAATTTTATATTTTCCGAAGAGTATAGTTCGAAACGTACAACTTGTACGAGTTGGTCGTCATAGTACTTTTTTGTTCACTTGAAAAGGGCTATCCAACGATATATGATTAATCTTGATTGAACACAAGTGACAACCGATACCAAAATGCCCATTATCCTTTCACGTGCTACGTTGACTCGATTTTTGAATTTCCTGACGAATTGGTGCTCTTGTCACCCAATGATTTTTTCCTGGTTTATTTCGTCTCTTTTTTTTCGAATTTTCTTGCTTTCAGCCGTGACGTTTTTCAATTTTTTTGTTTTTTTTTTTATTCGCGGGTAAAACTTACTGCTCGATGAGCGCGATGATGAAATAACAGTCGAATGTTCAAGCGTTGGAGGGAGAACACACGTAACTCACCTGCAACGAGAAATAAAATAAATTTGACGAGCGTTAGAAAAGATTAGGGTCCAGCGATCTATGGGTATTTAAATCACACGTCGACGTATCTCATTCGCTAGTCGACGCTTCGCCATCGAAGATTCGTACACGCTTGTTCAGGACTTGATATATCTACCGCGTGCTGATCATTTGTGAATGTTGAGACGAGGCCTCCCTCATTAATTCAGGTATTAAAACACCATTTGAGATTATTCCGTCGCGGCATTCTTGCCGATATAGATAAGAATAATTTGACAGAGTGAACGATAGTAATGGTGGCGCGGACGGTGTGCGGCTTCGACCATCTCTCCTGTCAAGTCACGCTCGCCAATATTGATAAATTGACCGGGCAACGTTAGAATATACGAACCTCGAGACGGTAGAATTTTTGGAAATTTTTTTACGGCCTCCTGGTAACGCGGATATGATCGGAGCTTTCGGGCTAATATCAGCTACGAAAGAATCAATGGTTTTGCATTTTTTTTTCGCGCTTTGATTCATAAGATAATCGAATGGGAAATGACGATATTCTTTGTCTAGAGTACCTAATCATTAGGATCTTGATGTATGCAATATACAGATAATAAAATCGTAAATTTCAAGATCTGGGTAATTGCTTAGCTTTTTTTCAATTTTTATTCATAATTCCCCATATATGGTGCCTTTTTTAAACGTGTAAAAAATTTCAGAAATCTTTGCCACGTAAACATTAATACGACAGGACCTTATTATTTCTACTTCCGCCCGAATCTCAATATATTTTTTTTTATATCAAAAACTACCCGACCATAAAATCTCTAGTAAATTCACAATTTTTCATCAAATTTCCACACAAACATTGAATTGTGATTTTTTTTTCTTCGAGCCATCAACTTCAGATTGAACTTCCGGAAATGTCAAAGAACTTTTAACAGACGTATCGGCGGACTGAATGGCCTTCAGTTGAAATCCATGACTCGACACTTCTTGATCGAGATTTTATGATCATGGAAGTGTCGGACCTATGGCAAGTACCTTTGGCACATGGGATGGTCTCTGCGTTTCGATGATATAGAAAATAGTTTAATTCCGGAAGATGAGATGGAAAGTACATTAATTAACGTGATGAAACGCCCGCGAGGACGGGTGAACGTACGTTGCGGATGCAAAGCTTTTAGCACTCTCAACTTCTCCCGGGGTCAAAGAGAAGTGGGTAATGGAAGCGAGAGCTCTGTATATAGGATACGTACGTAATATCGCGTGCATACATTCCTACGAGTATTCCTATACCTGCTTTATCCTCTTGCACCTTCAGTGGAAGCAAAATCTGTAAGCTACGCCATAGGGGATTTTCATAACCAGCTAAAAGTTGAGAGGAAGTCCAAACACTCTGCTAATGCTTTGCTCAGAACTATTCTGATCAGGCTTCGCCTTAGGGGCTCTCAAATTCCTGACGTTTTTCAACGAATTATCAAAATCGTAGCAACCGAAGCATGTTATTTATCAAAATAATTCAACCTTTTACTATTTCCTAAAGTGTTAGTTTTTTTACTTCCGCTTCGGATTTTTGTCCGATTGAAAAATAAATTCGATCGAATTTCGAGGAAAATAAATACCTTTATACTAATCGATTTAAATTAAAAAAAATAGAAACTTTATTATTTTGCGATTTGATTAATCGAACATTATTAAAAATACTTTTTAATAAAAAAACTTCGCTATACATTTGGTCAATAATTTCCTAAATGGTCCATATTTAACCAAAAAAAATTACTGAATTATCTCCACAAAGCAAATAAAACTCATTATGAAAAACAACTATTTTTCCTTAATTAAAAATTTACCTTAATTCTCAAAAAGCTTACGATTTGTATTTTTTCAAAAATCCATTCACGTTATCCAAATTTGATTTTTCCGGTTGCTCTATTTTTTATCGGCATACCGTTAAATGAATAATAATTGGTGATTTTAGTAAAATGTAAGTAAACGTAACACCAGTGAATAAAAAAAATATTAAAAGTGAGTAAATCGAGTCAAGATTGCCTGAAACATGAGTTCGAATGATCGGACAAAATCGCCGCGAGGAGATTTCTCCGTTTCGCATTTTATTCCGGCTTTGCGTGTCGCATGTCGTCGATGTCGACGTCGTCAGTTTGTTAGGGCTGCGTTACGTCGTTAGCATAACACGCGGCACGGCGCGACGTCATAATCTGGCAAACAATGGGGACATGCATCACCGCGCGTTTTGGGCTCGGAGACGAAGACGCGGATGGGTCCACGCTCGATGTTGTTCCGGTCGCGTGTGGACATCACTGGCTCTTGGCTATACCTAATATAACTCGTCTTCGACTGAGAAATCCCGACCAGGAAACGACACGAGTCCATATAAATCAGGTTTCCCTAAATCCGATATCACATTTCAATTTTTTTATTCCATCGATTTATCAACTACAATTCTAACTTTGAGTCACGAAAATCCATCAAAAATTGAAAAATTTGACAAAAATTTTCTGTTTTTAAAAATGTCTAAATTTGGTGTCCACGTTCACTTTGAATTCTGTTTCCGTACGTCCTGCCATTTGTTGATAATAAAGTGCTATCGATTTTGTAAATCAAACGACATTGATGCAAAGTTTTGAAGTCAAAAATCCAAATTCTAAATGTGAAACGTTATAGAAATTAGCTTTATGTTAAGATACGAAGGAATAAGAGACAAAGAAGACGAGTATAGGGATTTATTATTAAAAAACCATGAAGCATAGAGCAACACAATTCAATAAAAAAAACATTAATTATATTTCTAATCAAACTTCACTACTAAAAATTCTGAAAATCAACAAATATGTTCAGACGAATCATCTAAAGAAATCGAGTGGTCATTTCTCTCAGAGAATCCGGAATAGATGACCGTAAGGCTCATCAAGAAAACCCAAACTCTTTTTTTACAACTTCTGTTTAAAATTTTTGTTTTAATTTTACATCCATGCACGAGGAAAAGCAAAGTAGATTATTACTCGTGCCATTTGTCTACGCAAAGCCATTTTTCCCCAGGACTTACCCTACATTTTTTTCGGATTTCTGGAGATTGGAAAAAAACAATTGCCTCTTTCTACCCGCCTACATTCGTGCTTATAAATAATCAGGACTGTTTCTCCATTTTAAAAATCAGCAAACGTTCGAAACCTGTCATCTGACGTGCCTTGATGACGAGCGATTTTCTCCCACTCTCCATGAACAAACATTTTCAATCGTTTTCTTTTTTTAGTCATGATTTCTTGATGCATCAAGGGATGAGCGTTGATGGGTTCGCCACTCCCGTATATACAGAATGATGTCGCGGTATTCCGGTGCATCTCCTTGTATCTCGACCCTTAAACTCCTACGATTCTTTTCAGGTAAAAAATACAGGACTGTACTACTCGGGAGAAGCGACGGAGCATTTTCTTTTTCAGTCGACTAGAGCGTGTTTCGCTTTGCGGACGGACGTGTCGTATGTTAATCTTGGCGTTTCCAGTTGACTCCAGAGATAGTCCGCTTCGTCGAGTGGCGTTGAAGTCAGCGTGACCAGCCATTTAGTTCCGAAGATTCGAGGCCGTATATTAGAACCGTGAATGTTGCGAATGTGCATACGCGAATTTACAAACAGTTCGACGATGTATTTACATATTTATATGAGGATGTACATGCATGGATATTTTCGTACGTATGGTGTGTAGCGTTGATATGCAGCTTTTAGAGCTTGTGTTCGAGGTTTGTGAAAAAAATAAAGTGACGTTTAGTGTCATATCGCAGGTCCATGACGATGGATTTTTATACCTTGAAGATAAATATACAATTTGGTTCCCATTGGACTCTTCATTTCTAGGGAAAAAAGTGGAAAAAATATTCTAGAAAGGTTTTTCGCATTTTCCCAGTCTAATTTTGAACTTTTGGGAAAAACTCGGGCATATTCGTAATCAGCAGAAAATTTCTGATTAAATAGACTCTTTTAAGAGTTTAAAAACGGAAAAAAATATTTTTCGACTTTCCCGGCCACTTTTCCGAAATCTCAAAAATCACGATATTTCAAAAGGTCGTAGAGTAG